>PVJI01004868.1:0-102613 GCA_004026765.1 Micronycteris hirsuta
AAAAAAAAAGAGAGATTGGACCGAACACGTTTGAGAAGCTCTGGGTTTCTCTACCAGCAGGACTTCTCAGAGCCTTTAAAATGATAATACACATTGTCAGTCCTCAAGGCTGATAGAGTACCCAGAATTTTCCAAACTAATTAGGGCTTAGAAATTTTTTGCACAGAAATTTAGAAGGACCAGAGTTCTGTGAAATTCTCAGAAAGTATTTATCTAAACCACTCTCAAACTTTGGAGATGTGGATATCAATCAACCTGAATCTTAGAAACCTCTAGAGGCAGAGATTCTCAAGCCCCGTGTATAACTTTCTCCAGATTCTCACAGCCCTCATAGTTAAGAAGTCCTCCTGTGCAGTTCTGTGAATATTCCTATGGCAACTTCAGTCTGCCTTTCTTTGGCATCCAGGGACCCCTTTCTAAAAGGGGTCCCCTTCACAAGCCTCCATCCCATGATTAAGCACTACCCTAGGTTTTCCTTCTTTTCCAGTGCTGTGAATTTTCCCTCAGGATTCATTTCCTAAATTAAACCCTGGCTCATCTCCCGACGCTTCTAATTTTCCATCTTCACTCGTAGCTGTGGGACCTGGAATGGGTATCCACCCTCCAGAGGGCCGGGCCGGCTCCAGCTGCCTCCAAGGGGAAGGTCTGAGGGGTGATTCCAAAGGAGGCTGAGGAAGTAGGGTGCAGGGAGCCGGGCTTGTCTGTGGTGTCAGAGAAAGGGTGATGCGGGGAGCCTGTGACATAGACAGGAGACCGTGCCACCCCAGGGAGGCCAACCCTGCCGGGTTAGGGTTCTTATAAAGCGCCCTCATGTTGTGTGCTATCTGGTGGCTACAAGGAAGCTGGCCTTTGGGCCCGGGACCAGGCTGGCTGTGCGCCCGTGTGAGTAAGACCGTGCAAATGACCGGGGCAAAGGGAGCTGACGTGTCTGTGCGAAAACAGGCGATGATTTATGGCAAAGTCGGGGATATAGGGAACATTTTGTTCTCCATTTCTATAAGCTCTTGGTGACTTAAAATGTCCCATTTTTCATATTAAAGACAGAAGTGCCAAGACCCAGTAGAGTAAATAAAAATCTGAGCAGAATAATTTATGAAAACATAAAAAGTGTTCCAGATACTTTGTGCTTTCAAGCAAAGCCAGTAACATTAGCACCAGATAATCTGAACATTCAGGAAATTAGCTAAGTGTCCTTGGCGGGGGGAAGATGAGTTAATGGCAAACACAAATTCTCTCTTATTGCAGCAGATAGCTAAATTCCTTGGTTTGGCTAATGAGCATGGTGTGGGGATACCTGCTCACAGACTCTTCCTCTCTGGAATTAAGTCGAGTTTTGAACCTCTCTCAGGATAAAAATGACTCCAACTATTTCAATAGCAGTTATACCACGTGAAATAGAGGCAAGATGGTAGGAGTTCATAGCACAGCCTGGGAAGCTGGCAGATCGGGGACAGATTGTGACTCTTCCCTGTCCAGCTAATGGTCTCCACTTTCTCACCAGCAAAATGACAACAACCACATCATAATAATATGAGACAACACCTGGTATATAGCAAGTAATCAATAAGTGGTAGCTTTTCTGAATTGTTATTATTTATTATCATCATTGAGATTTTGCTGTCCTAAAGCTTATATTATTATAAAGGGAAAGGGGAGCAGCTTCTCTGGGAAATAGGAGGTCTAAGAAACAAAGCCCCAGGGAGACTTTTAGGATGGTGCTCTCAGGTCCTGGGGCGCGGGCGGGGAGGGGGTTCCAGCAGATTAGCGTCAGGAAGGTTATTGCAAAGGCCTTACTTGTAGTGAGGGTACACCAGTACTAACAAGCTCATCTTCGGAGCAGGGACCACAGTGAGCATCCAGCCAAGTAAGCAGAATGGAGCAAGGGTGGGCACTGACAACTAATTCTTCTTTGTCCAAGATGCTGAGTTGAGCCCAGGTATTTTCTTCTGTAGGATGCCGAATGGTTCTTCCCACTCATCCCTCAAATGTCCTCCTATCTAGCACTCAGTGCCCCAGAAACATCCCTGGGCCATAACCTTCGGAACCGTGAGTCAGGTAATGAGCAAGTGGTCCTGGAGCTTCCACAAGAGGGTCCAGGATACTGCTGCCCTGAGCAGGGGCTCCGCTCCGCTACATTCTTGGTTTACTGAATCACAACCTTCCAGCCCAGGGCACCACAGCAAGATGGGGCAGGAGGAAAAGGATTGAACCCGCCAGAGACAAAATCTCAACACGAAAGAGCAGAAGGCTTGACTCGAAAGGGTGTGATTCTCTAGTCCTTGTGGGAAGTCAGTGCTTCTCCTGCTGAAGTAGGAGGTAGGACCAGTGAGTTTCTGTAACGGTGTCACCTGCAGTGTGCATACCAGAGGAATGACCGGTAAACTCACATTTGGGGAAGGAACCCGAGTGTCTATAATACCTGGTGAGTCATCCCGGGAGGCACCATTTGCAGCCCCATGGGCCAGTGCCACTAATCCTTCCCCTTGGGACACTGGCGATGACCACAGTGAGGCCAGCTGTGGGTGTGATAACTAACTGTCTTACAGAGACCTCTGTGAAGGGAGAAGGCGTCATTACCAATCTTTAAAATCTGTGTTTCTTGAGGTCGAACACATTAAAATTTAACTGTCCAATGGATATTTTTAAATGCCTTCCATGTGGCCATCCCTCTATAAAGTGTTAGATGCGTATGAAGAAATCTAAGATAGATTTTTGACCTGTACCCAAATAGTATAAAAACTAGCAAAAGGGACAGAACAATTATAAATTCGGCTACTTAAAGACTATTTTGTTACTAACCAATTGATGATGTCAATAGGTACATTAGAGATTCAGAGGAACAGGTTCCTGGCTGTAAAGGTGACCTTGGCAGAAAAAGTTTCACACAATAGAAAGTGCTCGCTGAGCCTGAAAGGTGGATGAGATCCATGCGAACAAAGAAAGGAGGAGGAGGGGGTTCCAGGCACAAAGAACAGCGAGAAAGAAAACATGATCTTGAGAATAAACAAGCTGTGTGCATTTAAGCCTAAGTAAACACATCTAATAATAAAGTAGGCTGGAGAGAAAGGCAAGATGTCTCCTTAGACGGTGAAGAAAAGGAATCCTAGAGCCTTCAAGAGATTAGGCCATGGCCAGCCACCGGGAAACTGGGAATCTAATTTAGAAATGCAGACGGGATGTGAAGGTGAAGGACAAGCTCTTTCCATGGACAGCTCATGGCCTAGGGGCCCCCCTCTCCTTCCTCAGTGGGCTGTAAGAGGAGTTACCCCATTCCTCAGGGAAGGAGAAGTCTGAGGTTTCTGTAATGGAGACATTGGGAGTGGTATGACCGTGCTGCCTCCCGGCTGCAATTTGGCAAAGGTACCAGAGTTTCCGTTATTCCCGGTAAGCCTTCCCGAGAAGTGTAACTGTTTCCTAGCGCTCACCGGGGCCACAGTGGGACTCAGAGTCCATTTCCCTAACTCACACTTCTGGCTTCCTAGTGTCTAACTACAAGGCACAGACTTGGCGGGAAAGGAGATTTCCATCCCTGCCAGGGCCCTGGGGGCCCAAAGCCCTAGAGCTTTGGGACATGTGCTTTTGTGGTTAGTTCTGAATTAAAACGAAAGGTCAGGATCTAGAATAGCTGAACTTCCCCACTGGAAAGTTGATCCAGTCTTGCTACAGCTACCTTGGGAGATATCATGTGTGGTGGGACATGTTTATCTTGCTAGGCTGGTACAGGACGCTTCTCCCCTCGCCCACCCGCTCCAGGCAGATAGACCCCTAAAGCTCTGCAAATTAAAAGTGACTCATTTCCTATTTTCAGACAAAACTATTAAGGTCGCACCAGAGGCATGTGGGGGTAATAGTAAAATGGGGCTAAAAATTCAAGTTTAGGGATGAGTACCCAGCCAATTTGGCAAACCTGATGGTCACTGGCCCATGCGTTTATTCAGCAATTGTTTCTTGAGCACCTAGTGTGTGGCGGACGGGAGGGACAGGCCGTAAACCAGAGACCTTGCGGTCGCAGAGCTGACATCCCAGGGAGCCGAGCAGGAGAGCCCGGTGGGCTGCGCTCCTGTCGGGCGTGGAAAGGGCGTGAGAGCGGAAATGCAAGCTCGTGGCAGACCCTGCGTGTCACGCCAGGAAGTTCGGCCGCTCCTCTCCAGGCACTGGGGAGTCCCTGAATTGTTTAGAACAGAAAGTGACCCAATCAGCTCCATGTTTTAGGCAAGTATTAATTCTTTGGAGGATGAGCTCAAAGAGGAGCTTGAGAAAGGGGGCAGAGGGAGAGGGCGAGCAAGAGAGGAAATTGGAGGTAGGGAAGCCAGACAGGAGGAACAACAGCAAAAATGCGGATAGGAAAACCCAAAGGGTATCAGCCGGTAAAAACAGGGTGTGAAAAAAGCTGAAAATCACCTCAATTCTTCTGACTACATTTGCTTGCTGAGCTGGCAGTCTGCCCCCGGTAGTAGCCACCCCTCGCAAACTTAAAGAAGGCTTGGAAGTCTCACACTCGGCCCCTATTGCCTCTCCTCAGAGTCTCGTGTGCCGGGGCGCTGCTCCCGCAGACCAGCTGCCCACTGAATGTCCGTGCCAGTGCGATGTGCCAGCAGTCTGCACTGCCCAACACAGCAGCCACTGCCGCGTGGGGTTATCCACCTCTTAAAATGAAGTTCTAGTTTTTAATTGAATTTTTAAGTTAACTTAATTTTGGTTAAATTTAAATAGCCACATGTAGCTAAAGACTATCATATTGGACAGTGTGGTCTTGACCTTCTCCAGCCTGATACCCATTGGTTCTAGGACGTGAGTGAGTGTTTAGCCAGGACTCAAAGTTGCACATCTGGCCCCCACATCTGGTGGCCCACACTGCATCTGGTGGCACCTTGTCCTCTGCCTGCTTTTTGAGGCCACATTCTCTCAGCATCTCCCCACCGTTCCATGTCCCTCTTCCCAGTCCTGCCCATGATTCTCTCTGATGACTCTCACTGATGACTGGAAAATCCACTGTGGTGTGTTGTTGGTGCTGATGGTTCCCCATCCCTCCCCTCCCAGTAAAAGATTTTTTTCGTAGGGCCTTAACCCACAGTGATGCCAGGCCCCATGGTACGTGGAGACTGGAGGGGAGCCATCAGAATCCTCGAGGGCCAACGATTTGGAATGTCCCTTACATGTGACCATGGATCCAGCCCTGCTCTGCTGCTCCAGAGGTCACCCCACCAGCAGGCAGTTCTGCCTTGACTCAGCAGCATCCCAAGCACATGCCAAGGGCTGATTGCCCAAGTTTTGGGGCCCAGCTGGATGTCTGCCTTGCCAAGGCCACCCTGGCTGGCTCAGCAAGTCGGGTGCATGGCTAGTCTGAGAGGCCTTGTGAGGAGCACGGCGAGGAGCTGTGGGAGCGGAGAACCGCGGGGGCAGGAAGCTGCAGCCCAGCCCTGCTGCAAACGCTCTGGGTGGCCCCAGCGTGCTAACCCTCCCTGCAAACCTCTGCTTCTTCCTCTGAAGGCAGGACGTCTGAAAGGATAAACAACGAGAGTTGTATTAAAAACACAAAACCCTGCGGCAATACTGAAAAATGACTCTCGGCACTGAGGAAAAGCCTTAGCTTCCTGGGGGTGAAGAGCAGAAACTGTATATTACTCCGTAGCACATTACGGTGGCAATATCCTGGTAGTGTCAGCAGCTACAATTACTTACATCTGTTCAATACTTCACAGTTTATTAAATATAATTTTATATGGAGAAAATTTCATTTGTTTCTCAGAAAAGCCTGGTTAGGAAAGCAGATGAGGCAACACCTTCATTTTGCAGATGAAAGGGGCGGCGTGACTGGCCCTGTGCTGGGCCTGGTCTCCAGCAAACGGTGGAGCCGGGGTCAGAGAGGGAGGGGTCTGGCCGACAGTCCCAGTCTGTCACGGACGTGAGCAACCTCCTGGTGGTGCGACCTATCTTCCGAGTTCATTCCAGCCTCTGTAACCCTCCAGGTCCCATCACTGTCCTGAGTGTGGGAGACCAACCCAGACTCCAAGATGGTCTGCTTTGCTGGGCCTTTCTTCTATGCCTGGTTTGTCCTGCCAGAACTAAGTTGTTTCCTAGGCCTGTGGGGTTGCTGAAGTTCCCACTGAGTAGAAGAACAAGCAGTATCATTGAGTGGGCCTTCGTTTCTGGTTTCTTTGAATGTCAGGTAGGGCCTGGCAGACAGCGTTCACGAAGAGCCTGGCCAGGACTCATAGCTTCTGTTCCTGAGTCTGTTAGAAGCAGCTGGTTTCTAGAATGTTCTTTCCCATCTAAAGCCTGAGAGTATGACTTGCCAGCCCCACAGAGCTCTGCTCTTGCCCATCGCTGGCATCAGAACTCAGGCCTGGGTTGGGGCGAGGAGGGAAACAAACATCTCCTAACCCAGCTCCGTTTGGTCCACAGATGTCAAGAACCCTGACCCTGCCGTGTACCAGCTGAGAAGCCCTAAATCTAGCAACACTTCCATATGCCTGTTCACCGATTTTGATTCTAACACCAGTGTGCCCCAAGCTATGGATCCCTCAACATTCGGCTCCAACAGCACAGTGCTGGACATGAGGTCCACACATTCCAAGAGCTACGGGGCCCTGCTCTGGAGTGACAGCGCTGATTTTGGATGTGAAGGCACCTTCAACCAGGACTTCTACCCCAGCTCAGGTGAGTGCAGCCTCGGCGCCTCTGCAAGCTGAGCCTGGTGGCTTCGGCCTCACCAATTGTCAGCAAAGCCCCCTAACTCTCTGCGTACCGCACACCAGCGAGTCTCATCCCAGCAGGCCACAGAATGGCCTGGGCAGAAAGAGATGGGGAGAAGGTGTCAGGAGACGGCACTGGCTCTCAGCCTCACCGACCCTGAGTTCCCACCTCCCGGCCCCTCCTTGAGCTGGTTGCCCCTCACTGCTCTTTCAGACCCCATCCTAATGCCCTCCTCCAAGTTCCCTCCTCCGGGCCCCCCAGCCTCCCCGCTGTGGAGGCCTGAGTCAGGAGCTCAGTGAGAAAGAGGAAGAGCAGTAGGAAATGAGAGGGAAGAAGTAGGCAAGGGCCAGATCGTAGGGCCCCCAGGTCCTGAGAGGGCAGATACTATTCTAATTACAGCGAGAAGCTATCATTTAGCTTTAAGCAGGGAAGTGACATCTAATCTGCTTTTTAAAAGAGCGCTCTGCTGAGCGGAGACCGAACTAAAGGGCAGGAGTGGGAGCCGGAAGGAAGCTGATGCAGCAGAGGAGGGGCTGGGCGGCAGCAGGGCCGCAGGCGGCCGGCGCTGGTTGGGGCTCAAAGGCAGAACCATGGAGGGACAAGGAGGAGAAGAGGGTGTCAGGGGAGGTGCCTGGGCTTGGTGTCTGAGCAGCCGAGTCAATGACAGTGCCATTTACCGAGGCAGAGAAAACCAAGGAACACGTGTGGGGTGCAGGGCTGGAAACTTTGTGGGCCACATACAGCGTCTGTCCCCTCATAGCACCCGTCACTGAGTGTCTTCTCGCCTCCACCGGCTCCAGCCGGGCAGCTGCCCAAGGGCAGGGTCTGTGTCTCGTGGTTCCTTATGGCCTGTGTCATGTTACACGAACTTTGCACAACCGGTGTGTGTTAAGTGAATGCCGTGGTGCCCGGAAGCCAGGGTGCTGGTCCCGCCAGGGCCGGGGGCTCTCCCCAGCCAGGGCCCACATGCGACAAGTTCGCTGCAGGTCCCCACAGCGAAGCACAGGAAAGCTGCAGACACTCACTCGCCCGGCCCCCCAGGAGGTCTGGAGTGGGAGAGTCGACACGCTCTAAACTCTAAGAAAATTTCTTTTTTCTCTCCTTTTAGGGTTTTCCTGTGATGTTGCGTCGGTAGAGAAAAGCTTTGAAACAGGTAAGAGAAGGGTCTATCCTGGCTTTGCACAGGTTTGGGGGAGCAATGAACCCTCAGTAACCCTGCCTGGCAAGGGCAGGCGGGAGGGAATTGGTGGATCTGGGAGTGAAGTTACAGAGACAGGAACAGCAGCCCAAGCCCGGGTCACAGCTGCCTGCGGTCATTCTTGAATCCCCAGGGCCCTGTCATCATCTCTGAGTCTCTGGCTTTACTCGGCCAGTGGCTCACTCCCAGGCTTCCGTATTCCTTTCAATCACTGCACTGCCACGGAGCCAACAGGAGCTTCCCGGGGGCCCAGCTGTGAAATTTCAACGTGCTTACCTGCTTAGGAGCTTACGTATAGCCCTAAACTAACCAGGTCACCCAGAGGACAGTGCCCTCCACAGCCACAGGGTTCGCCTTCTTTCAAGAAAAGCAGCAGAACTCATGTAGGTGGTGCCCTTATCTCTCAAGGGTCCCTGCCGCTCCTCACCACCTACCCTGGGCCCGAACTCATTTCCACTTGGGCTGTGTTAGAGTCATCCCTCCCGTGGTTCAGCCACTAGAGTCTCACTAGGGGACCCAGACCCAAGGGACTGCAGTAAGTGCTGAGCACCCGCCTCATCCCTGTCTGCTGAGAAGCTCAGAAATAAAATAAGGACTAAGTGCAGTGGGTGTTTTCCTTTTGAAATGAAACACTGCTGAGCCCGAGGGACGTGCACAGAAGTGCAAAGGGGGCGTGGGGTCCAGGTGCTGAAGCCCACCCACCCTGCTTTCGGGAAAGCGTGGTACGTCGGAGGGCGCTGTGGGGACCTCAGGCAGGCATGCTTATAACCACGTTGCCCCTTGGCTTTGCAGATATGAACCTGAACTTCCAGAACCTGTCAGTGATCGGGTTCCGCATCCTGCTCCTGAAGGTGGCCGGCTTCAACCTGCTCATGACGCTGCGGCTGTGGTCCAGCTGAGGTGGGCGGCGCCTCGGCCGGGGCGGCGGGGCGTGAGGGTCTGGGGGTCCCCATGCTCCAAAGCAAACCTGCGCCCAGGGTCTTCTTTTTTTAACGTGTTACATCTGGGAGCACCAAACTCCTCCATTCTTTCCTGTGAGGAGGTCCCCTTTCTAACAATGGCCTGCAAGGTGGGTGTAGCACAGCACACTCCCTGGGTGGCAGTAGCCACCTCAGTCAGGTCGAGTCTCCTCTACCAAGTGTGAACAATTGCTACCGTCCTCACTTTGGACATGCAGAAACTGAGACTAAGTAACACCAAGAGCCACACACTAGCGGGTAAAAACTAGAGAAATTCAGGACCCCAACTCACGCTTACACGTCCTGCTGCACCCTCTACCCTGCCTTCCGGTGCATCCCTTTCACTGAAAACCCTGCGGGGGCTCCCGGTTCCCTCCCTCAGGTCCTGTGCCTCCAATATACTGAGGAGATACCACACTCATTACACCCTGGTCCTGGCTAGAGTCTCCACACCCGTTTCCCCAGGGTCCCTGGGCAACCTGCTGGCAACTGCACCTCGTTCCACCACCACAGAAAGAACTGCAGGGCCCGTCTGCCCCTAGAACTCCACAAATGGAGGCATGTACATCGCATCCCTAACCGCCCTGGGTCTGTCTCCTCGGTTCCCAGCCTGACGTCTGTCCTTCCTCATCCCAGGCCACCAAGAACGTGCGGCCCGATGCTCCTCGCTCCCCACCACTGCCTCTGTCTGGAGCAGAGAGGGGCGCCCTCGGCCTCCGAGGAGGAGAAGTCCCCTTCGCCTCTGTGGCCCCTCCGGCAGTGCCACCAACTGGATCCTACCAGACATTTGTGATCAAGATGCTGACGAGCTGCCAAACACTGCTGCCTTCCCCTCCATCCCCTCATTGCTGCTTGTCCCTGCCCAACGTTCCCGGGGACGGCAGGGGCTGCTGCAGCCCCTCCGGCTCTGGGGCCCCCCACCCCCTCCCGAGGCTGCCTCTGACGTCTCACTAGGTGATGGATCACCAGGGGGTTCTCCCGGGTTCTAGCTCCTGGAGAATGTTGTGAGGAGCTTATTTTTTTTATGTTTAAAATAGTGTTCATGAAAAAATGCATATTGCCCTTTCCCCCAAGACGTGGGGGAAATTACCTCCTGACTGAGGCCCTGCTATGCTGCGTGCGTGAGCCGCCTTGTGTCTGCTGCTGTCCCGGCTTCATTAAAGTGGTTTGGAAGAGCAGAGACTGTGCTCCTGTCTCACTGGGTGTGGCCGGGGTCACATTCGCCTTGCTGTTGGTCACGAGCTGGGCAGAAGGGAACCAAGACATCAGTCCATGATGACATTCAGGGAGCAAACTCAACTAGCTGCTTAGGTCTACCTCTTCCTGGAATAACCTCTAAAACATTCCACTTGGAAGGCAGTGCCGGGGCCCAGGCAAACCCACTTAAAAGCCTGAGTCCCCACTCTTCCATTTTCCTGCCACACGCTGGGCCACTGTGGCAGGAGGCCCGTGTGCATGGGTGGTAGCGACCTGTAGCTGAAATCCGGCAGACAGGGACCACACAGCAACATCCCCCAAATGCCACCCACTGTCTCCTGCCCCCCAGGGCATTTCCCTTGCCTTTCCTTTCAGATGGGGTTCCCACAGGAACTGTGCATCGCCCCACAGATTCATGGCTGGAGACCACCCTCCAGCTGGGTCCCAACCCAGTGCCCAGCCCCTTGGAGTGTCCAGTTGAGGAGTGGCTGGGGGTCGGGGAAGGAGGCTGTGACCCTAGCTAGACTTTACACCACCGCCATCCTGGATGAGAGGGTAAGGAAAGGGGAGCTGCAGTCTCGCCCTCAAGCCCAGGGACCAGGCCAAGGAGAGTAGACGCCTCAAGCCCGCCCTGGCAGACAGGAGGTGGGACTCCCTGGGGCCCTGGGAAACTCCTGAGCCGCCTACTGCGGAGCTCCTTTCCTGGTCTCATGGGTGCTGACAGGGACGTCCCTCAGAGATCACTCAGCCATCCCCTCACAATCACTGCCATCAGCACTAAAGCCTAGTGCGTGCCAATTCCCAGGGGTCAGAGGGCATCCTGTCCTCAGATGCCTCTACGGTCACCCACGTCTCCGACTGCATCAGCCAGAAACATGCAAATCCTTCCAGCTACCATTCGGCCCTGCTTCTTTTCACAGGCACAGAGCCACCTGCTCAGTAGGTGACCCAGCATACCCCTCCCCTCCATAAGCTCCAGCTTCCCCACCTGTAAAATGTCACTTGGGACTGGAGGCTGCCTCAGCTCCATGCATCTCTGACTCGGTGGCTGTTGCCGAGCTCAGAAGCACCGTCCACGTCCTGGGCAGCCCTGCCAAGCGTAGTTACAACCCCCAGTTCTCTCCAAGCCGCTTCATCAGCAGCCAAAATACCAGTCCCTTTAAAGATCACTACTAGGAAAGGTCTCAGCGGAAATCCCATCACAGTGGCTCCCTCACACAGAGGAGGACAGGAATCTCCTTCCCAAAAGCAGGATCCGTCCCCTGTGGGGAACACGAAACTGCCTCCTCCTCAATCTGACACAATGCCAGCGACCCCACCACTGGGGCTTCTTGATGAACCCTCTTCCCCGTATTAAATGAAAATGCCCCTGGGAGGGCGGGCTCACAGAGCAACGTGTTTACCAGTCATTAAATACTTAGGGCACACTAGTTTGTCTTTTTCTCCTCCTAAAGCGATACTTTACTTGGGTCTGTATACAAAAGACCACGCAAGGGACAAGTAGGTAGCCAGGGAGGTGAGAGCCGGTCGCAAAGATACTGAGGCTGAAGGGGACACAGCGGGTTGGGGCAGGGACCCTGGAAGGCAGTCAAGGGGACAAAGACAGACCCCTCCAAGAACCCTGGAGGAGCCCAGACTGCAGGGGGCCAAGGGAGCCTGTGGAGCGGTGCCAGCCCAGGCCCCTCTGACGGCAGGCTCCACAGCAGCTGAACTCCTAAGGCCACCAGAGGACCTAGGAAGTAATAGGGCAGCAACCCACCCAGGACCACCCAGACCCACCCAGACCCCACCCAAGCGGAGGTCAACAAGGCCTCAGGCAGGCAGAAGGCCATCTGGACATCAGGCTCAGCACGGCCCCCTAAGAAGTTTCCATCTCAAACCAGGAGGTCCTCCATCCCAGAAAGAACTTTCCCTCCAGTCTGAAGCCAAGTCAGAAAGCAGGCCAGGAGTGACTGGGTGTGCTGGGGGGCTAGGGGAAGCAGCGGGGTGCAGAGATGCCACTCAGCTTGGTCCACTCTGTTCTCACACCTGGCCCCAGTTCCCACTGAGGATGTCCAGGGGAATTAAAGTGGCCTTGTGAGGAGGCCCAGGGGAAGGAGTCCTATGCCCACTGGGAGGGTCAGCAGAGCCCCCTCAGTGCAGTAGGGACCAGGCGTTGTGCAGCCTGGAGGGGAGAGGTCACTGAGGAAACCTGAGGACACAGTCACCAAGGTCACACGGAGGCCCCACCACGAAAAGCCTTGGGCTGGGTGAGCAGGGACCCATTCCCAGGAGGGAAGGCTGCCACCCAGCCAGGTACACATCAGCAAGGCCAGTTAGAGTGGGTTTCTCTGGTCAGCAGCGCTACTGCCCCAAAAGGCTTAACCTCAGGCCAGCCTGGAGGCTGAAGAATGGACCAAGTGACTTCTCAGGAACACAGGCCTAAGGTACTCTGACATTTTACCCAGAGACTTGCCCTCTGTGCACAGCTGGAAGTACAGGCCAGACAAGAGAAGGGCAGGCTAAGCAAGCATGTGCTTCAGGAGGACCTGAGTGAGGTCTTCAGACCCTCCGACCAGCCTTGGAGAGGCGGCCATCTGGGTCTCGAAAGATCATTTATCGCACTGGGTTGCCAATAGACTGTAACTCCCCTAGCGGTACATGTAAAGCCCTTTACAGATATCGCCTTAGTTGTCAGGTAACATCTTGGCAAGAAATTCCACCAGACCGTGCACACTTGGAACGGGGGGTGTGCGTTAGTCATCCATGCGTCTGTAACACCTAGCACAGTGCCTGGCATACAACGCATGCTAAATATACACTTTACCAGCAAAAGAACGAACAGTGATTACTGCGGTTGGGCACTGGGAGGGAGCCGGGCTGGGGCCAGGGGAGCATAGGAGGAGGGAAAGCTGCCCTGTGGGTAGCTCAGTTGGTCAGAGCGTTGCTCGGATGGGCCACAGTTGCGAGTCTGATCCCCAGTCGGGGCACATACAAGAAGTAACCAGTGAATGCATAATAAATGAGTGGAACAACAAATCAATGTCTCTCTCCCCACCCCGTTCTCTCTCTAGAATCAATAAATTAAAGAGAGAGAAGAGAAAATGGGATTAAAAGAGGAGGTAGTCTGATGAGCCTCTCTTTCACAGTTTTGCCAAGAGCTACAAGTAAGCTATCGAGAGCTAAGAGTAAGCTATCTAGAGCTATCAGGAAAAGTAAAACCTCGGTGACGGCTGCTCGGCCAGTGCAGCGCCCACGTGGGCTTATACAGAGCAGCCGGGAGGCTGGCTACTCTGGGGAGGCACACAGGGCCTCCAGGAGCCAGAGCTCCGGTCCCCATGGGACCAGGCCAAGGTCCAGGGCTGAAGGTCCTCTCACCATTCCGCCTCTTTCTCCCTGTCCTATCTTAACACCCCTTCCTCAGTCTGCCTCCAGGAGCATCCTGTGGGCCTGGGGGAAGCCAGCTGCCTGGACACCCAGGGCCATCATTCTGTCAATAAGGACACTGGATGATGAGGCCACGCACCGCAGGACCCCCAGGGCCCGGCCTCCCTGTGAGGCCACCTGACTTACAGGCTTCACTTGGCCCAGACATACACACGCCTATGGTTTCCTATGAGAGTCACATGTAGAGCTACATTTTGAAATTAATAAACAGGTCAGACATTGAGTCAGTAGCCAGAAGTAGGACAGGAAGTGGAAAAAAGTCTCCCACTTCCCTCCAGGTGTTTGGGGGCTTGGGACGGCCCCCTCCATTTCCATGACGTCATGGTTGCCAAGAGGGGCAAATAGGGCACCCTTTGAAGCTCTCCCGCAAAAGCCACATCCTCTGGAAAGGAGAGTTAAAAATACTGAGTTAGAGATACCATCACCCTAGGCCACGTGCTGAGGCCAGGCGGGCTGCGCCGTTACACCGCGAACCGCAGGTGCGACAGGAAGGCCCCCCAGCCCCCCGCTGAGTGGCAGCCCCGCCCGGCAGCGGGCTGAGAGGTGCTGCACACCCCACTGCCGAGAGGCCTGCCTTGCCCCACCTCTGCACCCGCCTCTGAACCAAGCCCTAAGATCAAACCTTGATCTCACCTAAACCCTTGCTTAACACAGGACAGTCCCTCAATGCTTATGTCCAGCCCACCTTCTCCCAGGAGGGGCGGGGGCCACAGATGTCCCACAAACACAGCTAGGGTTGGTTCTCCCGAGAATGCCTCCATTCCAGGCGAGGCTGGAGTGATGAGTGATGGCCTCGACTGACGTCTGCTTCTCAGAGACCAGGATACCAGAACGCAGAACACCAGGAGGCAAGGGGCCTAGGAGCTGAGGCCAGACTCCAATGTTCGCAAAACGCCTAAGCGGACTTCCTGCACTGTGGTAGTGCCCTTAGCCATCCACCTGGGGGCAGCAGTGCTCCATCAGAGAGGCCTCTTTTCCCCTTAGTCTGTTCATTCTGGGGATGGAAAGCCCCCAAAGCTTAGGAAACCCTCTTTTCTTTTCCGAGGAAAAGAAAAGGGCATGTGACTTTTATTCTGCCAGGCCCTGTCCTTTGCCAGTCACTGCACGGGGCTCCCGGCCCGTGTAATCCTGTCACATCCCACGGAGGACGGAGGGGTCTGGGTCAGGCCCCGCAGGCAGCAGGGGGCACTACCTGCCCAGGATCGCCAGGCTTGCTCGTACAGAGCGCTGAGGAAGGGGCTGGGAGCCCTGCTGCCTGGGGAAGCAGAGTGGGAATCAAGGAGGCTGGGCTGGGCTCCAGGATCTACCCGGTTCCTTGGTTTGTGCCCTGGGCAGGTCACTGGGTCCACAGCCTCGGTCTCCCAGCGGGGTCGATGCTCTCTCACAGGGCAGTAAGAAAAGGCTCGCTTTCACACTGCATACCAGCCACGGCCGGACACCAGGCTAGGCTCTGGACGGCGATGCAGTCTCTGTATGAACTGCGTGACTCCACACAGACAAAGTTCAAGATCAGGCAAAAGGAACCACCAGCACGGGCTGCCTCTGAGGAAGAGGGATGGACTTCAACAGGGCACAATGGATCCTTCCGGGTGGTGGAGTGTTCCGTGTCCTGATCTGCGTGGTGGTTACACGGGTTTATACACATCAAAATGTGTCAAACTGGACACTTAAGATGCGCGCATTTTAGTGCGGTAAATCGTATCTCAGTGAAGACTGTCCCCTTTAAATACACACAGTTTCTACCCTGAAGGAGCTAACATTCCAGTGAGGACCTGGGCATGAGAGGTATCGGTGACTGTGACTGCATGACGGGGGTCTTTGTTTTATTTTGGGGGTGAGTCCTGGGGCAGAAATCCAGAGACCAGTTGTTATCTGTAAGCTTCACTGCCCCTCACTAGCCTTCTCTGCTAGGGCTTTGAACTGTTTTGAGTCCCAATTTTCCATCAATCACACAGATTGAAAAAGTAGCCCACCTCAGCACTGTTGAAGGGATTGTGAGAGATAATGGGTGTGAAGCACCCAGTGAACGGAAACGCAGACCGTAACGGAATGCCTGGGAGATGAACTGCAGTCCTGCGTGCAGATCAGCTGGGCTGGGTCGGACTGGACCACAATGCAGTAAAAGTGCGGCTGCCCCTTAACTAAGCCAGCCCCTAGGTGGCCTTAGGGCTCCAAGGCCCACCCATGTGCTACTGTTTCCTTGCCATTGTTTCAGAATGTGGAGTGCCTGCTCCCTTCACGTTGGCCCCAGGAGTTTCCGGGAGAGCTTGGTGGAGGGCAGTTGCAGAACCAGGAGGCACTGGCAAGCCTGTGGCCAAGTTTCTGACAAAAACCAGCACTCGTGGCCCCAGAGCACTCCAGGCCTCCCTGGGCCCTCACTACCTCATCCCTGAACTCTCTGGCTTCTTATCCCCCTTCTCACCCTCTGGCAGCCTCTCTGCCTTCCGAAGGGCCCCCTCGACCCCTGGCAGGACACAAAGTCAGAAAGCATGAAGCCGGACCTCTACAGCACCCGCTTCTCTGGGCAGCCATCCTCTCTCAGGCCAATACCATGGTTGGGGGTGGGGCGGGGGCGGTTCACCACCTTGGGAAGAGGGGAGCCCAGTCTGTTTGCTCTGGAAATGTGGTCACGCTCCCGTTCAAGAGGCAGCAGGATCCAGGGGAGAGATCCCTCCCATTTTCAAAGCCTTTCAAAAATCTTGCTGAGAAGCAGAGGAGAGGGCCTGCCTATGCTTTCCCTGAACCACCCACATAACATTCAGCAGAGGAGAAAAAAGTAAAATATTACAAGGGCATATAAATGTAAGACAAGGTTGGCAGGAGTTAAGAGGGTTTAAGTAGACAAAGGAATGAGACCGTGGTGAGCAACTGGCCTCCGTTTCATGCTCCCAGCTTTAATGGGAAGAAACCAGGTGAGCCTGAAAAAGGACTTTTTCCAGCAGGGACTTCGAGACACTACTTTCAGCAACCTCTATATAGTGCCCTTGCTTGCCCTTGCTGTCCCAAGTTATTCCAGTGACTTACCAAGGACATGGATGGGGTGACATCCTAATCTAGAATCTGTATGACTATCCTGCATCTGCACACCACCAAAGCAAACGTCTTGACCTTCCTGGTATAAACCTAAGCAGTAGGCAGATTATCTCCCCCTTTCACAAATGAAGGAATGGGTGACATGGTTTGCTTGGCTCACAGTGAACTGGGCTCACATTAGCACTGGACTCAGATGCCCTGGCTTTCACCAAGCACTGTGGACACCCAAGTCCCGGATGGTTCCAGCAGCCAGCACGGAGAGGGGAGCATGAGCAGACCAGGGGCTCAGGATACCCCCAAGACCTGTGTCTGGTATTCTCCCTTGCCTCTTCTGTGACTCTACACCTACTTGACCACTCTTTAGGGTCAGATTAGAACGACAAAACAGCACTGAACAGTAGGAGGCACTCCCTCGATAAAAGCTGGTGACGTGATTAGTCTCATGGGGCACTACTTTTTGCACACGCAAACCCCACCACTCGGTCATCTGGCACGAGAGGCAGGTAAGTAATCAGACACACTCACTGCCAGGTCCCATGGCTCTTTCTCTGCTGTCAGACCGCAGCCTAAATGTCGCCACTCAGAGAGGTCTTTCCTGACTACTGAGTCTAAGCCTCTCCCCCCATCCCCATTTTAGATCATGTCACACTGTTTATTTCCATTGACAACAGGATTCTACCTACGCTAACTTGGCTCTCATCCCGACCAAAACTTAAAGGGAAGCACTATATCCGTTCTGATCACCTCTGTATCTCTAGTACCTGGTACAGAAGAGGCACTCAAATATTTCTCAACTAAATGGTATAGTAGAAAGAAGGAGCTTTCACTAGAGATTTCTTTTACTAATACACTGCAACTAGGTTGGGGTAAAATATTGGTAACTGTTAAAGCTGAGTGTTGAATAGTTGAACATTTATTTTACTCATCTCATTCGTGTGTGTGTGTGTGTGTGTGTGTGAACATTTCATCAATAAAAAGTTAAAAACAAAATTGTTCCTCCCAGAGATGTAATAAGGCCAAGCAGACCTGAACAGCAGACCCTAGTGGGGGCTCCTAGGGAGGTCTCTCCCCTCCAGGAAAGGGGAAGGCCTGTCATTGGCCACCAGAGTCCTTCATGGAAAGCCAGTAGAACCAGATGTGCTGCCCAGGGAGAAGGAATGGGCCTGAACACTCAGGGATGCAGACGACCGCTACGAGAGCGCTGCTACACCAGAGCACTTACTTCCACTTACAGTTTCCTGGGACAACTGTGTGAAGTGTTTTTATCCCCATGCTTATTATTTTATTTCATTCAAAGCTTCATCCAAATGCTTTGGAATCAGAGGGAAATAAGACTGAAACCCTAACACTTGCAAACTGAGTTTCTCCTTCCTTATCTGAAAAAGAATGCCACCACCGACCTCCCAGGACTAGAGGGAACACAAGAAACAGGAGGAATTAGTACCTCATCAGGCGGTCACTGTTGGCACACTCGCCCTGGACAGGAGCTGTCTTATCTTTTATTCTTCCTGCACTACGGTGCACACTGCCTAGGTGTCTAATTATTTGCAAATTTTAGAGACAGAACAAAAGGTCAACAAAGTGGCAGAACAGGCCCTTAAATCAACATCTTCAGATCAAGCAAGCACTTTCTGCAACACCAGGCTGCTTCTCTGGTGGCTTAAAAATACCTCTGTTTTATCCTATTAATGTAAGTTTTACATGAGCTTGGACCCACCTATTAATTTAGTATAAGCGAATAAAATATGATTTTATTTAGCTCTTCACAAGCTTCCTCCTCCTTTATTCTCCTTCCCACACCTAAAATCCCTGTTCAGGGAAGAGTTGTTTTCCCCCACAGGAGAAACCCATTTTCTGTATCCATTAAATGTTTAAAAATGAAAGGTATGTATAAAGTTATATCGCGCTGAAACTTCAGTCCAGATGCCAAGCTGCAAGCCACTAAGCTGGGAGGGCAGCAGGGTCACACTGAGTTCCTACAAACTCCCGGGCCTCTGGTAATCGGCCGGTACTAGCTTGCTGAGCCTCCAAAACCAGGGAACAGGTCTCTGGGAGCTCCCCAAGTATTTCCCAACCATCATAACAAGTTTTGAAGCACAAAGACGAAAAGATGTGATCAAAGAGGCCAAAAGTATAGGCTGCTAAGAGAAAACACGGGAGATAGTCTCCATGTGATGGAGACAGGAAGTGAGTGGGCAGGAGGTGCCGGGGCGGGGCTTGCCACCACCACAAAGGATGGCAGAGAGCACACTACTGCAGTGCTTGTGACAAATGGCTTCCGGCCCCACAAAAGAGCACAGAAAATAAAAATAAACCCACCCATAAACGTGCTGAGCTAGAGGCAACAGGAAATGCTAAGGTATACCTAACTCCCATTGTACTCAAACATCACCCCCCCACCCCCTGCCGTTCAACACGCCGTGGGAGCGCCCGTGTGGAAGGCCCACAGAGCACACCATTACATCGCAGCCAGTGGCACTGAGGGAGGCCCAGAGCCAGGAAGAGGCCTCTAGTGAACAGATTACCTATCCTGGTTCAGTGCCTCTCATCTGCCATGTCTTTAGCTACTTCAGCTAAAAGAAAACACCTCAGAACCAGGGCAGAGGAGTGGGAGGTCATGTATGTTTTTTAAGCTCGAAGGAATAGTTCCACAGCTAGTTCTTTTGTATATAGACTTGAGAACCACTGAGCAAGTCTACAGAAACCTTAAAAAAAGTCACTTGTAATGAGCTTTTAAGTAAATTTAAACTCAAGACTCCAAAAGCAGTCTGGAAGCTCCTGCCCTATTGCAAATGGTAAAAGGACACAGCACAGATTGCTTCCTGCTGACTGACGATGGTACCTGGCTTGCGCAACACACCTCAGACACAAGAGCTAACCCGATAAATGGGAATTTAGCCTCTGCCCCATCTATCTCTTTTATTCAAAATACCTGTTTATCAATGTAGACTAAAAATAATCCAGAAGCCTCCTAATAAAGCTATATGTCTATATATAAAAGTTGTACAGCAAACTACCTTGACCAATCACAATTCTAGGGAACTAGTATCCCTGAGAATGGCAAACCGTGGCCCAGTGACCAACAGCCTGCTTTTGTAAATAGCTTTACTAGAATATAACCATGCCCATTTATTGGAGAAAAAGTTTACACACTCCTGACCTGGAGCTGTTCTCAAACGTAGCCGTGTGTCAGAGTTACGTGGAGGGCTAATAAACACAGAAGCCCAGGCTTCTTACCAAGTTCCCAGGGAACTGCGAGATGCACCAAAATCTGAGAACCACTGCTCTACATCAGTGCTTCTTAAACCTTAATATATCTATGAATTACCTGGGGACCACATTAAAATAAAGATTCTGCTTCAGTAGGGTCTGAGGTAGGGCTTGAGTCTCCTTTCCCGCGAAGTTCCTCGGTGGATCAGTGCTGCTGGTCAGTGGACCACAGTTTGGGAAGCAAGAATGCAGATGGGTGCTTCCCCAACTTGGCTGCACATGAGAATCACCTGGGGAGCTGTACAAAGTACAAGTGCCACCCTCAATGACTTGTACTCACTTGCTTCCGGGGGCAGGGGGCGGCCTGGGCTATGATTCGTTTTTACGCTCCCCAAGGGACTCTACTGGGCAGCCACGTTGGAAAACCTCTGCGGCACAACTCCTCACCTGGGTAGTCAGCTCAGTTTAAAGAGCAGCATTCTCAACGTGGCTTGCTTATTCCCTCTGTGCAGCACCCGACATGGAAACGGGGTGCTAGTAGGATACATGGAAATAAGTCCAGGCTTCAGCCAGCAGACCTACTGCTCCATCCACGCTGTCAGCTCTGATCTTGAGCAAGTTACAAATCTGAGCTTCAATTTCTCCATCTAATGAGGACTGGAACCGCTGAGATAATCAATCACAAGAATAAAATGAGAATATCTGTGAAAGTAGTTTGGAGAATACCATATCCTATAAATAAGCATATAAACAAAACCCCTCACTCTTTGCACTCTGCTCACATTGCCTAAGAGATACATAGAGGTCTATCCAGAAAGCGTCCAGCCACTGTTAACATAATGAGCACGGTTTACGTGGCATCAATGTAACCTGGCAGCCAAGGAGAGTGGCCTGGAATGCAGATGTGTGAACCATGACGACCTCACGGTACTAATCAGTGAGAACAGTGGATGCCGTTGAGTGAGCATGTGTCCCTATGGCCATCACATTCAAAATGACTGAGCAAGTAGAGCAACGAATCTCCATCAGATTTTGCATTAAGCTTGAACATTCCTCTGTGGAAACTATTTGGATGATTCAGAAGGCTACAGCTATGGGCAACTGGTGATTGGCAGCTTCATCACGACAACACGCCTGCTCATGCATCATATCTGCAGCAGAGTGTTTTGCAAAACATCAAGTCACCAAGTGACTCAGCACCCCCACAGCCCAGATTTAGCACTCTGTGACTTCCGGCTTTTCCCAAAACTAAAATCACCTCTGAAAGGAAAGAGATTTCAGACCATCAACGAGATTCAGGAAAATACAACAGTGCAACTGATGGCAATTGAGAGAAGCGTGTGAGGTCCCAAGGTGCCTACTCTGAAGGGGACAGAGGTGTCACTGTCCCATCTACAATGTTTCTTGTATCTTCTTCAATAAAGGTCTCTGTTTTTCATAGTGCGTGGCTGGATACTTTCTGGACAGACCTCACATATCACCTTTTGCCACAAAGTATATCAAAACAGCTGTAAATTATAAATGTGGAAGCAAACCGTTCAATTTCTAACAAAGTGCTTAACAGCAGTTCCAGGAAAGCACTGCGTCCTAGAAGGGAACTGCCTGTAGCAAGTGCAAGGTTAGTACAGGACTACCAACCAGGTCCAGGAAAAAGACTAAGCGGTCAGCACTGCCTTTTGTCACTAACTTCCAATACACTTCATGAAAACATGGAGTAAGATTCACAGCTGCAAGTTATCAACTCCCACAGGACTCTGCACACAGGACTGAAGGAATTAGAGACTGGTACTGATAAAGAATAAAAACAAAAAACAAACAACAACAACAAAGAAACAGAGCCAGAGGCATAGAAAGGAGCGGCGTGGAGTTTAATGTGGAAGGCAGAAAGGTCACACAGTGGAAGGGAGCTCAGTGAACAGATGCTCGTCACAAAGCCGTCCTGACTCGGAAGGGAGGGAACCTCGCTGGCTCCCCACCAGCACACCGAGTCAGCGAGTGTGAATCCGAAGAAAATCCACGTGTCCAACGGGCTGCCACGTCAGAGCTCTTCTCCAGAGGAAATCAAAAAGTGAACCTAAAAGAAAGAAGTGGGAAGGTAAGAGGAGACACCCAAGGTTTTAAACGTCGTATGATACAGACAGTGCCCCAGAGCCTGAGCAGTATTTAAGCCAGGCTAGAACCAGGATAAAGCAAATATTTTTCACTGAACATTTTATACAGTAATCCATAAAAATTAATGTTCAAATCTGAATTCCCAGCACCCCAAGGCGAAGCTGACCAGGAATCGGCAGACATGGGTTCTAACTCCACTCCAGAATTAATCAGCTGCGAGCCTTTGCTTAAGTCCCTCTGCCCTCTCAGGCCCGACTCTTAGCGGTGAGGAGGCAGCACTTGAGCCTAATGAACTTCTCTGGGTCTAGAAAGCTAACAAAGCACTAAATTCCAGTGGGGGTGGGAGGAGGGGAAGGGAGGTGGAAGAAGAAAGAATTCGACAGAAAGTAGAGAAAAATTCCCAATCTCAGATTTAACAAAGGAAATACAGAAGAAGTAATTTTTTTTTTTTCATTTAAAGATGTTTATCTTGGGAAAGAATGTGGAGAGTAACGCCGAGAAGTGTCCACATGGCTGCCAGACTCCGATGAGACTGAGACCTGGAAGCTGTGAGGCAGACCGGGGCTTCCTTCCCAGTGCCTCCAGGAGGGCGGGGCCCAACCCGGGCGCAGTCAGAAAGGAGCGCCCTGGCACTAGGGGCTCCCAAGTCTCCAGCCCTGGAGCCAACCTTCCTGCAGTGAGCCATAAAAATATTGTAATCTTCTGCGTGTCATGACTTGAAAAAGGCTGGGAAACGCCACCTTTCAGAAGAGCATGGCTACCCCAGTAGGTAAAAGGGCACTATTTTGTGTTTTGGTTCTGATCTGGAATTTCAGTATCAGAGTTTAAAAAGAAGACCTTAGACTTCTAGCCAGAGTGCTTTGATTTCACTAACAACGGTATTTAGAGAAATGCTACATAATTGCAGAACATTCCTGCATCAGTGGAATTGTGAGAAATGTGTAGAGAACAAAAACAGGGAACAAAACATATCCACAATGCCAAACAAGAACAAACAGACCCATTAAAACTCACCTTTCACTCCTTCAAATTCTGAAAGCAGCAGACCATGAGTGAGCATGCCGCCCGGTCTAATGGCCAAGGTGTGAGAGGCCTGGAGAACGGGGCTGTTTCACAGAAGAGCTTTGCCACACAATTACAAAGGAAACCCTCGTTTAGTAGCAATGTCAAGCTTTGAGATTCTACGATATTAAAACACTTAAATCTAAGACATTAGAGCTGGTCCATCTAGAAGGCAAAAATGACTCGTCTCTTTGATAGTGGTTTTCAGAAGATTCTATTTCCAAAGATCTGCTCCCTTCTTTTAAGGCAAAAATATATTTACCAGACAGTATACTAAAAGCACAGGTTCTAGGATTCTTTGAAATGTTAGCTCAGTAAAACTGGGACTACTCAACAACTCAAAAGAATTGTTTCCACTGCTAACCAAGAGATAAAGGTTTCCTCCTCTGATATAAAGACATTCAAAATGGAAGACGCCTACTGAGAAAAGTTAGCATGACTCCGTCTATTTCACTCCCGCAGAAAAGATAGCACCATTGATCAGTCTATTCTAATCATCTTAAAAGAAAGCAAGGCACTACACAAAGAACTGTTAAAAATGATTACTCCCTGTACAGATACAAAAGATAATGCCAGACAGGGTCACTTCTATTCAGAATCTGTATTCCACTCCAGCACCATCTCTATTCAGACACCAGCACCAGCAGATATATTCAAATACTGATTTTCCTTCAAATCCATCTGGTCACCCAATTAAAACTGAAATTAGATAAAATGTGAATCAAAGATCATTCTGAGGAAATTCTAGGTTCAGAGCTCAATTTCAACCACTACAATTTCAGAAGGCACAGGCCGTGTACTTCTGAAAATGAAAGGAACATGAGAGATCAGCTTGCCGCACCCTCTCATGTTACCGACGGGGAAGCTAACCCGGGAGTCTGACAGATCTGTCCAACCGTACCACCGCTGGCCACAGGCAACTACTTAAACTTAGTTATAATTAAGTAAAATTCAAAGTTTGATTTCTCCATCACCAGCTTCATTTCAAATGTTCAACAAGCACATGAGCAGACTTTGAACACTTCCGCACCACGGCAAGTCCAGGGTCACCCTCTCTGGATAAAGTCGGTTATTTCGGCTTTCTCCTGGATCACATCAGAGATGACTGACTTCACCCTTTCCTGTTTTTTCCATTTGTAAAAAAAAAGTTTAGTACTTTTAACAAAAACCTTGTAACAATATGTGTACATTACCCAAAAGTCTCTGAACATAACAGACAAGGAAAATAAAATTTTTGAGCCAAAATGTCTGTTAAGTCCCCAGTCCATCACTCACGAGTCGCAGGGCCTAGACAAGTCGAGTTAAATTTCACCATGGTTTAAGGACCTCACGTGTAAATGGGGAGACTACCTGTCTCCCTGCATCAGGGGGTTGGCCGTGGGGGTCACGCAGGTTATGCGTATGAAGTGTACGTGGGATGGATGCTAGTCCTACCAGCCTGGTGATAACTATATACAGTTTACAGATACTGTTTAGTGTTGTAAAAGGTGGCCCTGTATAAACATTGCGCATTTTATTACAGACACTCACACTTTAACTTTCCTCCGAATAGATGACAGGAATCTGATAATATGGATAGAAGCCAACAACTGAAGAAAGAAAAAAAAAAAGGGCAAAGCCCAACTGAGGATCTACACAAATAGCTGATCCTCCTCAAACACAATGGGAGCAATCATGAATTCTAGTAATCAGAGGCCTGAACAGCTGCAAGAAACTCTGAAGAACATGCAGGCCGATCCCCTAACTGTGCAGAAAGGGAAACTGGGGTGAGGACAAGCTTATTTGTCCACTCCACAATGTGCGTCCTCCGACCTAGTCTCATGTTTATTTTTTCCTTGGCTTCTTTCTTCCACAGCACTTTCCACATGTCTTAGCATCCACATAACTAATGATACAGCTATTTTATATAGCATTTTCTTGCAGTTAAAAATGATTTATTCTGCATACACTCATTCAACAAACATGCACTGTGTAACTGCTAGCCGGTGCTAAGCACTGAGGTCCCAACCCTCAGTGGGCAAGACCGGGAAGTGAATCAATAGTTTCATAACAACGTGGCAAGTGCAGCATTAGAGACATGCAGCATGGACCCCCAAGGGCCCCAGAAGAGGCGCCCATGAAACATGCGGCCGAAGTTGACTTGGAGTAGGAATCATCAAGCTGTAAAAGTGGAGGAAATAAGGTGGGGAGCCAGAGTAGCAATGAACTTCATAAACACAAATCTCTCTCTCTCTCTCTCTCTCTCTCTCTCTCTCTCTCTCTCTCTCTGGTAGCTTTAAATGGATCAAATACAAAATAATCAACAATTAGAGTCATCACCAACTAGAGAGCCATCAATTTGTGTTTTTTAGTAAATACAATAAGCACATTCAAGGTTTTAATAAGAATAATAGGTAAAGGATTAATCTTGCCCTCTCAGGAAAAAAGGGGTTGAAGAAAGATCATCCTGTGTATAGCTCAAAATATGTTCTACAAATTTAGAACAGTTCCCTTTTTGAGAACTTATCTGGTGGCTGAACCTAATTCACTATATGATGAAATGTCGAAGAGAAAATCAAATGTTTTAAAAAGCCCCTCCCAACAAAAAATTAAAGATGATTACCAGTGGGAGGTCATGTTGAGAGCAAAAACAGGCCTAGAACAAACCAAAAGGGAGCTCAGGAACTGACAAGAGAAGGGAGGGAAACCAGTCCTGCACAAGGCCTTTCCTGGGTGACAAGAGCCTTGGGCCACTGAAAGGCTCCATGCCCTTTGAACTCAACTCAACACTGCCCACTTCTGGCCAGAATGTAAAGAAATCCCCACCCAGCATCTAAACCCACTTGGACCTCTGCTGCCCTCCTGTGCCGGAAAAAAAGTAGGCTTTATCACAAAGATACCAGGGGCTTCCTCCTCAAACTCAACTTCTCTCATGCTTTGAAGTACAATCTCTCAGCACATGATATATACAATCCACTAGGTGGCAGTATTACCTAAAGAATAATATTTAGACTTCATTCCTAAAATAATTCTCTAGATTATTATAGTTTGATTAATTGGAAAAGCCAATGGTAATTACCTATTTATAAATAGTACTGCTTGTCAGAGTTATGTTCTCCCAGCACTGTGGCCCCCTTGCTCCATCCAGGATTAAACACTATGAATTTTTAAAGACCTGTGGGAGGATGGCCTCCATTGTAAAAACAAAGCAACATTAACAAGGTTTTAACACAAGCATTAGCCAAACTATCTGGACCGGGCTGAGCGCACTTCCATGCGCAGGTCTGACCTGTGTGCTCGCTTCCCTTCACCCTCTGATCCAGGACATTTCCTTCCCAGTCTGTGACCCAAACTATGTCCCTCTGTTCTTCCATTCCCTTTGGAACACCTGCGAGAGTCTGTCATACTTTTTTTTTTTAAAGAATTGCACAAAGACATATGGAAAAACAAAACAGAAAATAATTACAGAAAGTGTGGAAATTTTTAAATATTCAAATCTTTTGGTTTTAAATGTTACCCCCAAACTCATGCAAGAGCAGCACACTCCAGATGTTTGTTCTTTTCTATCCAACCCTCCGTGCTTGGCAAGTACGGGGAATGTTCAGTCTGTTTTGTTTCACCTTCTCAGTTGGTGTAAATACTGAGAATTCACTTGGAAACTTTTTTAAGTGTTGTGTTACAGTGCACATAGAACTGAGTTAGAGGGACGTAGAAAGGGCAAATAATGTATGTCAAAAATTAAGAATGGGCCCGGCTGGTGTAGCTCAGTGGATTGAGCGCGGGCTGGGAACCAGAGTATCCCAGTTCGATTCCCAGTCGGGGCACATGCCTGGGTTGCGGGCCAGGTCCCCAGTGAGGGCCATGTGAGAGGCAACCATACATTGTTCTTTCTCCCTCCCTTCTCCTCTCTCTGAAAATAAATAAATTCTAAAAAAAAAAAAAAAAAAAAAAAATTAAGAATGGGACAGTCAAGAAGTCAAACAAAGGCCTCTGTGGGCAGTCCCCAGGGAGAGCGTACTCTCTATAAAATGATCTGACACTGCGGTCTGGGACTGGAAGACTGCTGTCCTTTGGGCCCATACTTCCCAACTGAACAGGTGGCTCTAGACTGTTAGAATAGTCTGCAGTGCAGTTTCTGCTAAGCCTGCTTTTTTTGGTCTCTGTTTTTGTCATAATTTTGAAATACTCAGCTCCCTGCAGCAGAGTCCTCCTCCAATCACAACAGCCCTAGGAAATAATTCTCCATGATTTGGTGTTTCCCTGAGCCCAGAAAACATCCCTGAAATGTTTGTGCTGTCCCTTTCGTAAGCATACACATGACTCGTCTAGAAAAAAATGACCTGAGAAATCTAGAGTAAGGCAATCAGAAGACTTACAACCTTTCCAGCAAAATTACTACCAGGAAGCCCAGGAGCTACTCATGATGTTTGTAGACGCAAGGTCGATGTTGGTGGGAAGCTTTCCAGCTGCACTGAGAGTCGTCACTGGTCAGACAACCTGTCTGCTGCTTCCACACAGTGGCTCCCTCTCAGCTCCCACAGCACTTCGTCCCATCTGCAGTGTGGCTCGCACGATGCTGTATTTAATGCTGTGTGTGCATGCCTTCTCCCCTGCTATAGGGCAGGAGCCACATTTTACTCTTCTTTGTATTTCCAGTAATAAGGCATCAACTGGCACATAGAAATGGCATAATGGGGAGGGACAACTCAAGTCCTGATCAGTTCTCCAAAGAGTTAAACTGTATTAGAACAGTAGGGAAAAAAATAGAACAAAAAGTGGTCCCCAAACTTTTTCACTGCAATGAACAACCTGTCACCTTACCACTATCAAAACGGAAACAGAACTGCTTTTGAGACAATATCAATACTGATAAGAATCTATGCAATATAAGTAACTAATTAATTCATGCCAGAAATTGAAGTATAGTCATTGTCACATTACTGCATTCATTTAGCATTGGGTTGGCGAAAAAGTTTGTTTGGTTCTTTCCATAAGATGGCTCTAGCAGTGCTTAGCTGTCTTTAACTTCATTCAAAACAACTGTGTTAGGTCATACTGTCACAGCCGTCGTATCAGTGCGCATTTAAAAGAAACTTATCAAAATTGTGAATTTTTATGTAGCCATTTGAATACTGAAGATGGAAGAAAATACACAACATTTTTAGCATGTTATGCTTTATTATTTCAAGAAAGGTAAAAATGCAACGGCAATGCAAAAAAAGACTTGTGCAGTGTATGCAGAAGGCGCTGTGACTGATCAGACGTGTCAAAAGCGGTTTGCGAAGCTTCGTACTGGAGTTTCTTGCTGGACAGTGCTCCACGGTCAGGTAGACCAGCTGAAGTGATAGTGATCAAATCAAAACATTAATAGAGAACAATCAATCCTATACTACATGGGAGATAGCCAATATACTCAAAATATCCAAAGCAATAAAATGAAAAATGTGTCTTTCATTTTACAAAAGAAGAAAACACGGACTTTTGGCCAAACCAGTACACAGTTGCTCTAATTTTTGTGTTGGATTTCTGATCAGCACAGAAATGACAGCTTTCCTAGTGACAGAAAAAAGTTGATCCTGGAATATTCTTCCCTCAAATATGGTAACATTTCCTAAGATTCTCTTTTCTCTACCACCCAGTAAATACAACAACACTAAATCTTGTAGTGAAAAAGCAAAGAAAAGAGTACATTCATCAGTAAGTGACGTGGGGCATCGGCACAGCACTAGACCAAGCGCACCGCTGGACGAAGGCACTAATCTGCAACTAGCTACGGCCAGGGAAGGCCCCTGGATTATTCTGGACCTCTGTTTTCTTTCTTTTTTTTTAAGATTGTATTTATTTATTTTTAGAGAGAGGGGAAGGGAGGGAGAAAGAGAGGGAGAGAAACATCAATGCGTGGTTGCCTCTTGCACATCCCCAACTGGGGACCTGGCCCACAACCCAGGCACGTGCCCTGACTAGAATCGAACCAGTGACCCCCCTTTGGTTCACAGGCCAGCACTCAATCCACTGAGCTACACCAGCCAGGGCTGGACCTCTGTTTTCTTATGTGTAAAATAAGTGTTGCTATATAGTTTGGAAAGCACCCGTGTACTTCTTAGAGCTTTCGGATTCTGGTTGGAAGGGCGGGATAGAGGGGAAGGCATACCACACATAAAGGAGAGTCCAAGAGAAGAGGACTCTTCGACTTGTCAATGAAAAAAACAACTCCAGCTCCAATGCTGTTTTATATATGGAGAATCTATGTAAGAGTTTGTTTAGGAAAAAAGAACTCTGCCCCGGCCAAGTGGCTTAGTTGGTTGGAGCATCATCCTATACACCAAAAGGCTGTGGGTTCGATTCCTAATGAGGTACATATCTAGGTTTCAGGTTCAAACCGTGGTCAGGGTGCATACAGGAGGTAACCGATCAATGCTTCTCACATCAGTGGTTCTCTCTCTCTTTCTCTTTCTCTCTCTCTAACCCTTCCTTACCCCCTTCCTCTCACTCCAAAAATCAATAAACATATCCTCAGAGAAAATTTAAAAAATTGTTTTTCTAAAAAAAAAGAAAAAGGGTTAGAAAAGATAACAGCTAAAAAAGGGAAAAAATAGCAAATAAAACAACTCGCATCTCACACTATATTCTAAAGCGTTCTCCCAACCTAATCCAATTTCCCCTTTCAGTTCTCCTTTAGCACACATACTAGCGAATGGCCAGTCACTCATTCAGCACATACTGGGCATTTGCCAGGGGCAAGCACTGTACTAGGTACTATGGACACAACGGCCCAATATTTAAAGCCATCAAAGATCAAAATCAGAAAAAATTACAAAGCAAATCTAAAAGCAAAACCTACAATTCTGTCTCTTCCAAGATCTCAGAGTTATTTTCATGGAGCTACTGGTGCAGAAATTTATGTATTAGCTACCGGCAAACTCCCATTTTCTGTTATCTTAATGATTTGCAGAACAGTGAGAAGAGAAGTCAATGACCAAGAGCAGCAGCACTGATGAATCATGATGATATTAATGCATACTTCACACACTGATGAAAAATTCTGCAAACATCTTATCAGCAATATGGGAAACTTGCCAACCACAATCAAAACCAGGCCATACAATCTTCATTTCTAAAATCAACATGGTGGGGCAAAGGCTATGATCCCTACTTACATTCTGATAGTCTCCCACTCCTCAATTAAGCAAACAGGAATGAGTCAGCCAACGAAGTTCATGACAACAAGGTGCAGGATGGTGCTGGCAAAGAGAAAGTCAGCAAAGGCTCGCTCCGGGGAGATGCCCTGGAAATCCGCTTTGTTCTGTGGGTTGATCTGTATTCTCAGACAAACTGTACAAGAAGCAAAACACAAAAATTATTATCTAGAAGTATAAAACAAATATGACTTAATCAACACATACACCCTATGGCACGGCAATTCCATTCTAAAGAAATGACGCGTAAACGCATGAAAGGGCGTGCACAGGAATGAAACCCATGACAGCCCCGAACTGGAAAGTTAAACGTCTACCAACAGTAACACGGGTAAGCTATGGCATATGCGCAACGGGACACTACACAGCAATGAAGGGGGGGATGGAGGAAGGTGGTAAAAAGGCACAGACTTCCAGTTACAAAACAAAGAAGTGGCAGGGATGTAATGAGCGCGTGGTGATTATCCTAACACTGTTACGTGATACCCAGGAAAGTTGTTCAGCATGTAAATCCTATGAGTTCTAATCACAAGAAGAAAATTTTTTTCCTTTTTTATCTTTTTATGGTACTATAGGAGAAGATAAATGTTAACGGAACCTGTTGTGGTAACCCTTTCACAATGTATGTAAATAAAAACCATCCTGTTGTATGCCTTATACCTACACAGAGATGCATGTCATAAAACTGGGGGTGGGGGGAATCAGCAAACCAAAAAAAAAGAACTTCACCACATGGATGAACTCCACAAATATAATGCTGAGCAACACAAAATCCAGGCACGAAAAATACATGCTGTGTAATTACACTGACCTAAACGTAAAACAAGGCAAAACCAACCTACAGTAACACAAGCCAAGCCAGAACAGTGGCTGCTATCTTTCACAGGAGGGGTGACTAGTAGGCGCGAGGCAGAGGCCTCTGGGGTGCTGGTCGTGATCTGGGTGGTGGCTAGCTCTCAGAGTTAGGCTAAAAAACAAAGGCTTACTCAGAAAAAATTATATATACAACCAAAAACTCTTTAGAACTCTCTTATCACCTAAGTTTGTAATTATACCTAGATTGGAAAGTAGCTGAGGCAGTAACAAAGGGGCTGGAATGAATGACACAAAGTTATAAAACTGTAATTTTCAACAGACTGTCTAAAAACTGGATAGCAGAGATTATAAATGTACGACGTTTATCGGTACGGACCTCGCAGTTGTAGAAAGTCTGTGATCTCGAAGTTGCAGCAGCTGCTCATTTCGAAAACAGGCAAAAGGCCTGAGCCACGTGAGCCGTGACAGGCAGCCCACCACTGCCGCACGCTACGCCCTTGAAGCTTCCAATCTGATACATAGTCGCCGTTGGACGTGAAAATCGTGCTCCCGGAATACACTTTCCCACAACAGCTTTATGCCCGTGATACACAATCACCCTGCTTAAGAAAACCCAAATTTGCTCCAGGCTAGCATCCATCCCATCACTAACCAAGAAAAGGAAATGAACTGAGATCCAACCCAAAGGTCAGAAAACTAGCAGACTTCTCCATAGTCCATCACCATGGCAACAGTTTTCATTCTCCTTAAACATGTAAACACTGCAGAAGCACTACTGATCTTGTCAAGCACCTGGACGCTTCAAAATATGAAGGGCACTGACTGAAGCAAGGGCAACCAATTAAAACCCTGCTGCGGAGCAGACTGGTTCGTACATTTTGGAGAGCAGCTAGCAATATCTATTAACATTTAAAATGTTTTTACCTTTTGACTAAGGAATTTATCTTACAGAACAATGACATTCTAACAGCATGTTTGTAAAGTTGGAAAAAAATAATGAAAAAGTCCAAATGTAATCAGGGTACTATTTAAATAAATTATACTATGTACATGCATGAAACCCACGCAATCGTTCAAAAGAATGATTTAAATGTCTCTAGATTGACAGTAAAGATATCCAAGACATATTACATGGAACAAAGCAAAAAAATTATTCCATTCTATATCCCTCCCTTTAAAAAATGTGTGTGTGTGTTTGTGTGGAGAGAGAATTATTTTCTCATTTATTTTAGTTGGACTCAAGGAAAATCTGGAGAAACAGACAGCAAACTATTAATAGTGGCTATTGGGGTGGAGGACAGGGTAGTGTTTCAGGAAATGCGAGGGAACAAAGAGAAGCTCCCCATGGAGGTGGTAAAACAGTAAACTGATGTGTTATCATTATCACGATCACAGTAAGCCCGGTTACTGTGATGACAACATGAGTCCTTGTCCTGCTGAGATGCAAAGGACCCCGGAGGTCACAAAGACCAACACTCCGTTTCCACACAAAACGCCCAAGAGGTGGGAGGGGTGGGCGTGCTGGGAGGGAGGCTGCATAAATCACCTGGGAATCTTTCCAAAGATTGCTCACCATTCCAGAGTCTGATAAGCCACGCCCAGCTGGAGAGTCACAAACCTTCTAGAGTCTATGACAGGGGTGTCCTGTCCCTCGGACGCACTGGGCACACGAAAGGCAAAGCACGCCTGTTCGAAAAGCTACTCCACCAATGATCCTGCAGTCCTTCCCTGACACTTCCAAAGCCGGAAACTTCCACCTCCTGAGGCAGCCTCTCCACTTTAGCTGTTCCAATTTAACCCAGCTCCTTAAATGTTTATCCATTCAGCAAAATACTAAGTGAGCATCTATTATGTCACACATTGTCCCAAGTGCTAAGAATATGACACAGAACCAGACAGAGTAAGAGTCCGGCTCAAGGAACTTACACTCCAGTGGGGAGAAACATAATAAATAAACAAGCAAACAAACAAGGAAATATCACGTAGTAGTATGTGCTATGAAGAAAATAAAACAAGGTAATAACAGAGTGACTGGGAAGCTAATGAATATTTATTTTTTTATCTGGTGGTCACAAACCTCTCCAAGAAGGTGCTACTTAAGACCAAAATTTGAAAGACAGGAGCCAACCACGCAAGACCTAGGGACAGAGCATTCCAGGGAGCAAGAACAATCCCGACATGTTCTTGGTATAACGGGTAAGACTGACCAGACTACAGTGACCAGAGGCCAGAGCGGGGTGCCTGGGTGGGAAGACTGAGTCTGGAGCTGTGTATCAGACATCAAGTGGGGATGCCAGGGGCAACTGGATTGACTAATTTAGAATTCAGGGAACAGGTCAGAACTAAAAAATAAATGTGGTAGTTTTAGTTACATAGATATTAAATTCACCTATAAAACAAAATACAGAGAGGAGAAGGTGTCAAGAAGCATGCCCTTCGACGGAGAAGCACTGAGCACAAACAGTAGGAAGGAAAGACCGATGTGGTGAGTGGGAACATGAGTGCAGCTCAGTAACAGCTTCGAGAAGAAAAGTACTCCACACGGAGGGAAGCAGACAACTATGTTAAATGCTAAGCGTTGCAGAGCATTCAGGTAAGGTGAGGCAGACAGCCATTAGATCTGGCAAGAGCAGTTTCACTTAGTGAAAAGACCACCACCAAGAGGTGGTTAAGGAATGAATGGAAAATGAGAAACACCAACTAGACTATTCTTTCTAGGATTCTGTGATGATGGAGAGAAAAGAAATGGAATGAGCAGGAGAGGCACCTAGGGTCAAATGAAATTTTTTCATTAACCAGTATTAGAGAATGCTTGTATGATGAAAATATAGAGAAATTAATGACGCAGAACGGAAGGACGACTGCAGAAGCTCACTTCCTAAGTGAGCAAGAAGACTGGGTCCTCTGTATAAGCGAAGGGGCTGGCCTTTGATCGGAAAGGGGCACATCATCCACCACTGTGGGAAGTCAGTCAGAGTTAGGGTACAAGCGCAGGTGGGCTCCTGAAGCCTTGGTGGGAAGAGGAGAGGATGGATTCCTGTCTCCTTTTGTAGTGAAAAAATAAAGCAAGATCATCAACTGAGAATAAAGGAAAAGAAGAAATACAGAAGAGAGTGGAGAGAAAATTTATAAAGCATATTTCAGAAAAGCAAACATACCAGGGAAGTATACAGGACTACTGGGCAGGGCTGAGTGCCCACCTGTGTTCTATGTTCACCAATACTTATCCATCACAGCAATATATTCATATTTACTTGTCTGTATCTCCCACTACATTATAAACATCATGAGACTAGAGACCATGCCCTGGGTGGTGTCGCTCAGTGCATTGAGTACCGGCCTGCAAACCAAAGGGTCGCTGGTTTGATTCCCAGTCAGGGCACATGCCTGGGTTGCACGCCAGGTCCCCAGTGGGGAGCAAGTGAGAGGCAACCACACATTGATGTTTCTCTCCCTCTCTTTCTCCCTCCCTTCCCGTCTAAAGAAAAAATACACACACATACACACACACACAACCAGTTGTGTTTCTCAGTTGAATCCTCAGTTTCTTGGCAGAGAACCTGACATATTACTCAGTGTTTCTTAAATTACTACAGGCATGCTCACAATTTAACATATATAGTGATAAGCACTGAAGATGCAGAGATGAAAAGACAGCCCCTACCCTCGAGGGGGCTCACTTTCAGAGGGAAGACAGACATGCCAAACAGTATCAAAGTGCCATCGATCTATGTAATATTCTCTCTCTCTCACTCTCTCTCTCTCTCACACACACACAGTGAAACAGGAATACAGAAGAAAAGACATCTATGCTGTGTGAGTCAGAGAAGGATTCCAAAGGAACTAGCACTTGAGCTGAGATGTCTAAGAAGTGAAGGAATTTTCCAGACAGTCAAGCAAAGGTAAAATAGCTTGAGATGTCCAGGGAATAACAAGTTAACTCAGTAATGCTGGAGGATAAAGTACAGCAGGCAAAGGCAAGAGATGAAGCTGGAGGTATGAACAGGACCACATCATGACGGAATCTATATACCGTGCAAAAAAATTGTGATTTTTCTTTGGAACCACACAATCAGATGTGCAAGTCAAAACAAGCCTGCAGACACAGTGGGAGACGGACTGGAGGCTGGGAGATCAGTGCAAAAGCTCACAGTAGTCTGAACAGGTGCCTGTGTCAACTGAACCTAAGGAAGGAGGCAGCAACAGATCTGAAACTGATTTAGAGTACTTCAATCTCTTGTATGGCAGTTACGAAAGATAATATAAAGGCCCATAAAGCTGGTGGATATCTCCAAAAACATGCTGGCCTCTAGTCCACACAGCCCGCCACTCCCAGAAACATTCTGGATCACGCCTCCTTGCCTTTCAAATCAAACTGCTTTTGTATTCATAAACTAGGAGAAAAAAACTATTTTTTTAATCCAAAATTGTTTCATATAGATTAAAAAAACAGAATAAATCAAAGTTGTGAAATAACTTTAAAGATTATTTCAAGATCAGACTTATTTTAAGGACAATCTTAATGTTTTCCATTTATCTCTCCTACACAGCACTTTAAATGAGCAGAAAGAGGGATTTCAGTTAGATAAAAAAGGAAAGCAGGAGGGCTGCCAACCCTGGAATGTTCGTCTGAAAAAGGGACAGATGTCCCCCTCTAGAGGTATCCAACCACAAGATAAACAGTCAACTGCTGAGGATGTCTGAAATCTGTAGTCAAGAAAAATATATTCTACCTCTGAGTTCCTTTCAATGCCTACTACACTGTACACTGATTTAAAAAAAAATTCTCAATGGCAATTTTCTTGAAAATTTCTGACTCCTTCTTGAAACAATGGGTAAGTCTCCGAGGCCTAAGAGAATAGACTATTCTCAGGCCCAAATAATACCAGTCTTTTTAAAAGTGTAGTAGCATTCTATACTCATTTAAAATGTATTGATCAATTTTCAAAGAATACTTGTAAATGCTAAATAAACACATCCAGAAGGAATCGAAGAGAACAGACTGCTGAAAAGAAATTAGAGAACCAGACTAAAGAACTTTTCCATCTAATTGATCCTATATGCTAACACCAATTTTCAGTCTCTCCTTTACTCAGAAACAACTGTATGGGAAGACACATTTGCCAATGCTACCTCGGACAAGGGTTTGAACGCCAAAATATATAAAGAACTCACACGACTCCACACCAAGAAGACAAACAATCCAATTAAAAAATGGGCAAAGGACCTGGACAGACATTTCTCCAAGGAGGACATACAGAGGGCCCAGAGACATATGAAAGGATGCTCAGCATCACTAGCCATCAGACAGATGCAAATTAAAATGACAATGAGATACCATTTCACACTAGTCAGAAAGACCACAATAAACAAATCAACAAACAACAAGCGTTGGAGAGGGTGTGGAGAAAAGGGAACCCTAGTGCACTGTTGGTGGGAACGCAGACTGGTATATCCACTGTGGAAAACGGTATTGGATTTCCTCAAAATACTAAAAATGGAACTGCCTTTTGACTCAGCAATTCCACTGCTGGGATTATACCCTAATAATCCTGAAACACCAATCCAAAAGAACCTCTGCACCCCGATATTCGAAGCAGTGTGATTTACAATTGCCAAGTGCTGGAAACAGACTAAGTGCCCGTAAGTAAATGAATGGATCAAAAAACTGTAGTACATTTACACAATGGAATACTATGCAGCAGAGAGAAAGAACTCCTACCCTTCACAACAGCATGGATGGAAATGAAGAGCATTATGCTAAGTAAGCCATGTGGTAAAAGACAAATACCATATAATCTCACGTATAAGTGGAACCTAATCAACAAAACAAATGAGCAAAATGGAACCAGAGATATGGAAATAAAGAACAAACTGGCAGTAACCAGAGGGGAGGGGGGAAGAGGATAACAGGGGAAAGAGGGAGACGGGTCGGTCCTCCATGTATAAAGGACACATGGAAAAAGACAACGGGGAGGGAGGATTGAACGTTTGAGGTGGTGGGGGGGAGAGTAATGGTGGGGGAGGAAGGGAGACAACTATAATTGAACAACAATTTTTAAAAAAAGAAAAAAAGTCTCTCCCTTACTCCAATTAAAAAAAAAAAAATTCCTTAGAAGCTTTCCTATTACCTACAGGATAAAATTCAAATTCCTTGGCCTGACACTCAGAGCTCTAGCATGCACTACAACCAAGCAACATCTCCTACAGTTCCGTTTCTCAGCCAAAGTGGTCTCCTCCCTTCGAACAGGAAACATAACACAGGGAAGTTAGAATCTCCAGCACTATGAATAGGTACAAGGCTTCCCTTCCCAACAATCAGAACAAAGGATAAACTTCAAATACAAATTTCCCCTTAAAACTAGTCTCCCGGGCTAACAAATGACAAAGGAAGTAAGACCAACAGCCAAAAGAAATGTAAATGATACCCTTCTGTGGTAACTATGAATTGTCATTGTCATGAATCCTTTCTTTTCCTAAAGGTACTTTCATTTTCTGGCCCAATTACCTGTTATCTAACAGCTACGGAAATCCTGATCCCCCCAAGTAGACTCCACTGTTATCCACTGGCCTCTCATTGGACAGGAGGGAAGGGAATCTGTCAACTCACCTTTAGCCACAACAGCCTCAAAAACAAGACTTAGCATAAGGAAAAGTTTTCTGCTCAAAAAATCTTCTGGTTTTAGCACACTGATAACCTCCAACTCTAGTCCACACCCACTCTTCAGCGAACCACAGGCTTCCATGTAGCCCTGAGGCGTCATTTTAACCCTAGAGGCTGATGAAGTCACGGTGATTTCAGTATGGAGATGTCTTCTTTTTTTAAAGTCAGATTTGAGCCCTGCTTCTCAAGATTCCTTTTCCTGTCTGGCTAACAGAAATTTCCTGTATGAACAGTACTGGGGGAAGGGGAGGGAGAGTCTTTAGCAAAGAGGGGAGGGTGTCTGGTGCATCTGATGATGGCACCATATCAACTCCTAAGGGCCCAAATGCTGTCTCAGAAAAAGGCTCTTGGTCATTTAAGTCAAAATTCAAGCATAATGAAATACCCATCCCATCAACAGACTAACTCTGCAACTCCAGACCAGGCTAGTTCACCAGTCATCAAGTCCTTAGGTTTATTTTAAGCTCTGAGAAAGAGAGAAGGTAGAGTGTATGAGTCTGAACTAGCAATCTGAATGCATATAAAGCATTCAACAGACCCGTATTTTAAAGCTGTAATGAAGTCTCCACTGTAAATGAAGTCTCCAGAGTATTTTACAGCTATATTTTGCCTGTGTCCCAACCAGACCGTAAACTAGTGTTGGACAGGAAACATACACTTGATGTATCCCCAAAGCTTTTGGCGGACCAATGTGATTAGATTCCAAATACAATTGACAGCCTGACTGACGATGATCACGCTGAAAAGAAAAAGAAAAAGAAAAACAAACATGAATCCTGGCATGTTTTTAAAGTCATAGAGCAGGCGATACCAGTGACTGGCAAGATCCACGTAATGGCCACCTATAAAATGGACTAGCTAACACTCCCTGACTCAACTGACTCAGTATTTATCGAATCCCTGTGGAGCAAGAAAGGTCAGATTTTTTGACAAAAATTTATGGGAATAGTCAGCTCTCATTAAATATCACAGTCTCCAATGTATCGAACGCTGGGAATCAGAAATAATAATAAAGCTAAAACAGAACTATGTGAATATAAACTGAGTTCAGGATAATGAAATAACATTTTCATCCACAAGAAATAAGAACAGATAAAGCCAGTCAAACAAAGGATGAGTCAACAAGCAAAGCTCCCATATTTATATTTCTTACACTGTTCACTGAAACGTTTCGCTAGAGGTTAGTAATGATTGGGCCAAGGTGAAAGAGATGCTTCTGAATTGGGTTTTCCATTTTAAAAGTCTACCAACTTCCAAAGGGTGTTAAAGTGAAAGTTGGAATTGGAGTTTTCCCTGGACCAATATGAAGTGAAGCGGATCTCCAGATAGAACAGCAACATTAAGGTAGTTTCTTTACAGATTTCATTCCAGCTGCTAGGCGGTTGTTTGGTATTTGGTATGTGACAAACTTTCTGAGCTTCAATGTCCCTACTCACAAAAAAAAGGTCATGACATGCAGGCTCCTCTCATAACTTCGCGAGGCGGTGATCTGACATAAAGAGTATTGTGAGAATAAAAGCAGGGCACCAAAGTAACACATTATTACTGCGATTACTTATAGAATCATTACCCGCGAGGATGAAGCTCCCCACACAAGAGATGAAGCCCGAGAGGAAAGAGTTGAAGGGAAAGGTCCCCACGAGGAGACAATAACCAAACTGCAGCGCCCCGGTCAGCAGTATATACAGAAGGTACGCGTCCAGCAACTTCAGACGCTGAGGCGTGGTGCTCAAGTACTCTTCTAAGAACCGCGAGACGACCGACATCACTGAGGCCGACATGACTACGAGATAGGGACGCCGACCTGAGCTCCGGTAACTCCTACAGGACTTGACCACCACAACGGATGTAGCGTTTGCGCGTGCGCCCCGCTGTAACCCAGCTCCGCCCTCCCTGATTGGCCAATTTGCACAGGCGTAGAGGTGAGTCAAAGCGCGAAACAACTAATGCGCAGACGCAGAATCCATCTACTGGAGAACTACAGCCAGAAAACGCTAATGCGCCTGCGCATTGGATCTCTGGCTGGCTTGAGACGTGTACTTTTTCTGTCCTATTACTGCAGTTACGTTAGTGACGCTCACAGTTGCTCTGGTAACAAGAAACTGTGGCAGGAAGGAGAGGAGAGGTTTTGCCGCGGACCGCGTAGCGACTCAAGGGTTCCGGCTCTCTCTAGTCCACCCACGTCCTCAAAGATTAATTAACTGGTTCTGTTTTGAATCAAAGCCTGGCGCTCCCTCAGGTTCAGTACCAGCTCGGCCCTGACTCTGTTAAGGGCTGTGACTGCTTATGCCCGTCCCAGATCATTAGAGCAAGTTAATCTAGTTCATACGCAGTGAAAACCGCTGCGGCGAATCAATGCGCAGGCACTAGTTTAGAAGTGGCTTTTGGGTGGGAAGTTGCGGCGCGTAGGGAGGAACCGAGCTTGATCTCTACAGGGCTCTGAGCTGGGCTCGGGGTCCGGACTTCGGGGTTCTTACAAGTAAGCGCGGTAGAACCTAAGCCCACAGGCATTCATTCATTCATTAGGTTCACTCATTCATTCAGCAAACATTGATTGGGCGCCTTCTCGGGCCCCACGTTGTCTAAGTTGTAGGTACTTCCCGGCGAAATCATTATACTCGTAAAAGAGCGGGTGATGGGAGAGAGAATGAACCCAGGTAGCCGGGGAAGGGGGCGGAGAGGGCGGGGACAGCTGATTAACTTGCGTAGTTCAACGCAGTGTCGGAGCGGTCTACTCCTGAACTGGCCTCTTGAACGCCGTGTAGGTAGAAAATATCCCGGGATGTCAGTGCTGAAAGTCTCGCAAGAGCATTGTCTGGTTCAACCTCTACGCACTACAACTGTATTGTAGAGGAAACTGAAGTTTTGAGGTTTTGTATTTTAACAAGTAGGAGTAACTATATTAGCGTTTTAACTTGTTTCCAAAATAAGGTCCGCTTTAATTTTTTGGCTTTCGCTGCCTATTTGGTTTCACGTGAATTTGATCATCCAGACCTAGTTCATCTCATCTTTCAGCTGCGAGTCACACATAACCAGGTAGTTTTTCCACTTTTTAATAGCTTAGAGTTATCTTAGGTACTTAAGAAAAATGCCTAGAACAAGTGAATGACAGCGTTCCTTCCTTTTCGTTTTTTATTTGTGTTTAGGCTGGAAAAATCTGTCAGCGTCAACTAACATACTGATTTCAGTTGTGGGCAAAGCCTTGCTTAAGTTCTGGAAAGAAGAAAAATAACCCATGAACTCAGAAAGCTATACAGTTCGTTTGAAGAGATATATTTATATTTACACCCTCAGAGATTTGCACCGCTGAATGAATTTAAGTTCAGCTTAAACTCTCCGATGTTGCGGGGGACAGTGGGCAGGGGGAGGGCGTGGCAAGTGGACAACCAGGCCACTTTCTATTTCAATATAATATGGCAAGAAGCGGAAGTTTCTCTGGTAAACTGAAGATTTCTCCCTGCTTCATCAGCAAGTAGGAGGATAGCTTCCTCACCAGTATTCAGCCTCACACTTTAAAGGCTAGGCTGATGCTTTTTAACCATTCAAGGAGCAGATTCCTAAGGGGGGTTCCATTCCATCAGCCAGGCTCCTTCCAGCAGTTTCTTCTCCCTTATGTTTTGTGGGCCTTTGATCCGCAGCAACTATCATCATTAGCATCCCCACAGGAAATCCCAAAACAAGAAAGTAGAAGATATGAAAAACATCAAATTCACCTACAGAACACATTCTTTTCTGAGACCTGCAAAGTCAAACAGCAATAGAATGAACTAAAACTTCTCTGGACTACTTAAAACATCAAGAACATGTTTTATTATGTGTTCAGTTTGCGATTCTATAATCATTGAAACATTTTTGATAGATCAATAGGAAAATGCTAATACTTGTGTTTCAGTAGTTTATACAGTTTCAATAGTTTAAATCAGAACAGTAGTATATGTAAACATTCATGTCCAGAGTAGTGGATAAGAGTACATCCTCTACAATCAGATAGTCCTGGATTTAAGCCTTGATTCTGCTGTTTAATAATAATCTAATCTAGGACAGGTTAGTCTGACAGCCTCATTTTCCTTTTCTGTAAACTGGAAATGACATACCTAGGTCATTGGAATGTTGTAATGACTAAATGAGATGTTAAGCATTAAGCTTGTAGCATAGTACTTAAAACAGTGAATGTTTAAGGATTTGCTATTATTAATTATCATTAATTATCATTAAGGCCATGATTTTACAGTGTGCCTCTACAGTAAAAAATTACATTTTTATCAAAAGAAACTCAAATCCTACAAAGAAAATGACTCTTCTAAACAACATCTCTGCCTGAGAAAGAAGAGTCTCGAATCTCATCTCTTTTCCAATTCTTTCCCCTTGTATTTTCACTTTCTCCTTCAGACCCCTCCTTTTGCTTGTCTCTACTATTGCATATAACAGCTCCACCTTTTAAACTTTTTATTTTTTTGGATGCAGTGTGGCCAGAATCCCCTTTCCATATATGATATTGTGATATTTTAAGAAATACATATTTGGTCTTCATCCCTGGTTCCTGGCACAGAGTTCCTAAATCCCATGTAATTTCCTAAGAACAATCTTTTGTTATAATATTTGGGTTTTTTCTTCAGTTCCTGAAGCAGCTGCAGAGCAACAAAGGTGAAAGGAGCATCTTTTGTATTCATAATACACCCCTTCCAACTGAAGGAGTTCAGGACAGGCCTCCTCAAGATGTACCACTTGGGCATGTGAATTATTTTGAGCTGAAGGCAAGCAAGACCCTGAGGGTTCACAAGAAACTTTTACCTCTCCCTTAAAGAACTTACATTAAGGGCCTTGCCCATCAAAATGGTCATGACCAGAAATAACTTTTTATGACTTATCTATAGGGCAGGGCAAACTGCTAATTCCAGCACATCTGCTCTTCTTATTCCCCTGAGAATAAATGACCTTCCTCATCTCTGAAGCCCCAAGGTACTTTGTCTCATCCTTAACTCAAAATGTCATACCTATATACCTCATTTTTTCTTTCTGTCTCTGAACTTTTCATGTATGCAGAGTCTCTGGCTCTCTCATGTATATGAGGTTCCCCTTTGTACATGTATAATTAAATTTGGTTATTTTTCCTCTTGTTAATCTGTCTCATATCTATTTGATTATTAGACCTGCCAGAAGAAGCTAGGAGAGTAAAGAAATATTTCTTCTTCCCCCACACACCCACACTTGAGTTTATGTTAATAAAGTTGACTTTCGGAAATCCCCTAACAGTGCGGGCTGGTTGCCAGGGGAACCAGCCACGTGATTAGCGGATTCGAACTTTAAGTTCAATACCCCTCTCCCTACCATCTCCAGATAGGGGAGAAGGGCTGGAGATTGTGTTCAATCACCAACGGTCAATGATTTACTTGATCATGCCAATATAATATAGCCTCCATCAAAAAAGTAAAGAGCAAAGAAAAACTAACCACGGCGTTCATCGTGCTGATGGGTCACATGCCGAGAAGGCACGGAAGCCCTGTGCCCTCCTCCTCACCTGGCCCTAGGCATCGCTCCCACGCGGCTGTTCCTGAGTTGTATTCTTCTGTAATAAACTGGTAATCTAGTAAGTAATCTTTTCCTGGGTTCTGTGAACCATTTTAGGAAATTATGAACCTGAGGAGAGGGTGGTGGGGGCCTCCAAACTAGAGATGATTGTCAGAAGCACAGGCAACAACCTGGACTTTAGGTTGTGTCTGAAGTGAGGGTAGGGGACAGTCTTAATGGGACTGAGCCCTTAACCTGTGGAGTCTGCACTAACTCAGGGCAGTTAGTGTCAGAACTGAATTAAACTGTAAGACACCCAGTTGGTATCCTCCAAGAATTGAAAAATGCTCAGTATAAAACACCCACACATTTGGTGTTAGACGTGTTGGTTTGAATACAGAAAAAAAATTTTTCCTTGTTTTCTAATAGATTAATTAGGTTATTATTTTCAGAAGGAAATTTTTTAGAAAAACCAAATTTCAAACAGTACAGAGTTAAATTTCTATAGCATCAAGTCTCTGATCTAAGTCCTACTAAAGCAGCGAATATCTTCGATAAACCCATATTCTTTTATTCTAACAAAGCTGTTCTTGCAGCTTCTGATGAAGTGGAACAACTTTGTAGGCTCCTTTATCAAATTTCCTTCCCTTCTAGCTCTTGAGAGTCCCATAAAGAGAAGCCCTCAGTCTTTCGCTCTCCCTGGCACCCAAGACAGAGTCTACCGTACTGTCCTTCCCGCAGGCAGAGCTCTCTACACACTGGGCTGAAGCCGTCAGTGCTGGACGACATCGTCCAGTGGAACTTTCTGTGATGATGACAATGTCTCTGTGCTGTCTGATAGGCTACTAAACACTTGGGGCTACTGAGCACTTGAGATGTAGCTAGTGTGACTGGGGAACTTTGATTTGTATTGATTTAAATTTAAGTAGCTACATGTAGCTAGTGGCTATCCTATTGGACAGGGCAATTTTAGAACTCTGTTTAATCCAAGGGTTACACCTTGTTCATAGTTCATTCAAAAGGCAATGACACCAAAGAATGATCCATCCCTGTGAAACCCGAACTATTAAGTTATCAGCTCCACCTACTTCTGGAGAATTTAATGTGACTTAAAGGCACAGGAGACAGGGTTTGTCAAAATTAGTTTTTATCCATAAAGACCATATTAGTACTTTAATCATACATAAAACCACACACATTGCAGGTAGAAGGAAGATGTATTCTTTCATACTTGCACATAGTGTATCTCATCTCGAAGATAAGGAAATAAAACCACCTTACATTCCTCCCCAGAGGCCTGCCCAGGCAGGCACTCAGGGCCTCCTCCACTCCATGTTCCCGAGTGTTCCAGCCCAGCCCTGCGACGGCTCGGCTCTGAGGGCATCTTCAGAGACCCATTCCCTTTGACGATAAAAGGCATTTTCCACCCGTTCAAGTTTCCCACTTCCAAGCAATCTCTACTGTAGAGCTGGTTTGGCACATGGAAACAAAATGCAAAGACTTCTCTGCACTGCCTCCTGAGAGGAGGTCTAGAAAGCTGCAGCCAGGTCATCCTTGCCTCAAAAAGTTCTACATTCTACAGATTTTCAGAAAAGTAGATTTTTTTCCCTGTCTCAAAGCGATGTAACCTGGAATTTCCTATGTGCTACAATTTAGATTATAGCTCCTATAGCCCTTGACAGTTAGTACATTGCCTTATAGGTAGTGGTTTATATGTATGCCTCCTGGCTAGAGTTTTCATCCATTTATTTATCCAATAAGTACTGATCGTCTGCTCTGTGCCACATCCTGTTCTAGGTGCGGGCAGCACAGCAGAGAACAGAACAAGGTGCCCCATGAACCTTAGACTCTAAGTGGAGGGAACTGATGATACATGTGTAAACAAATACTCGTGATATTTCAAAGAGTGATAAGCGTTGTGAGGAAAATAATGTGATAGGGTAGACTAGGGGTGTCTTTTAGATCCTGTGGTCAGGAAAGGCCTCAGAAGAGGGGAGGTTTGAGCTGAGCTCTGAATGCAAAGGGGCAAACAGGCTGGGGTGGCAGCAGACAGAAAGCCTACGTTTACCACCAGAGCAGGTTATTTTCTTCCTCTTGATAATGGTGTTCTTGGTGCCTAACATAATTCTCGGCTTTGAATAAGTATGTATATAATAATAATAACAATAGTAAGTAACATTTTAGCATAGATAAATGTACTAAATGTTTGTGAATTATCTTGGTTAATCCTTACAAGACACAAGACAGAGCAGAAAATTAAGAGACAGTAAATAACTTACCCAAGGGCATGCGGTGGATAAATGGCAAAAGCAAGACTGACCTTAACCCAGGCTTCTGACCCCAGAAACTATGCTTCTGGTAATTAACCAGTGTGTCTCACTGAACTCCAGCATCTTAAATGCTTCCCAAAAATGTAGCTTTTTAGCATCAAGCCAAACCAATGGAATTAGAGTCTCAGAGGGTAAGAAACCTGCGTTTTTAACATGCCCATCAGGTGATCCTGGCGACACTGCAGTTTAGGACCCCTGCACTTGTGGAAGGGTGAATGACTGCGACAGGTCCCCTGCTGTTTGCACTGCTGTGCCCCACATATTGCAAATTCCTAGGCCCCTAAACTCTATAAATGCCCATTCTCTCAAACTTTAAGCCCTTACAGTAATAATCAGATTATTTTAATGCTGTGTTACAAGAAAGAAGAAATCTCAGTCTCCTGAGTCCCTGTAGGATGGCTAAAGAAAAACACCTTGACAAACCCCTCTGGACTAGCATTCTCCCACCCACCCTCCACCGCCCCCAAGTCTAGTTCCAAGGGATGACCTGAAATCGGACAGCTCCAGGGACATCAGGTCTGTTGACCAGTTCAGGTAAGGTCTGGAGCCAGCCTCAAGACTTGGTTTCTCTGAGCAGCAAGCCTGAAGTGCCCTCAGAATCCCTGAGCTAAGCCAGCCACCCCATCCCCCAACCCCCTACACCCCATTCCAGCTACCTAAAGCAGACCCAGCCTTACAGGTTATAGGGTAGTTCTTCAACTCCGCCTCCTGAGGGCCAGGGAGGAGTGGGGGGGGCGGGGGAGGTATCTTCCAAACTGGGAGACCTGGGATTGGGCCACATCTTCCTGGAAACTAGGTTGGGAAATCTCCAGAGCAAAGGAATTACATCTTAACATATGTCGCTTAGGTGTAGGGTTGCCAGATAAGATACAGGATGCCCAGCTCTGTCCCAAATATTACATGGGACATCCATTCTATGAAAGTATTTGTTGTCTTTCTGAAATTCAGCTTTAACTAGGCGCCCTGTTTTTTATTTACGAAATCTGGCAATCTACTTAGGGTACAGGACCTCGAGCCCTTTGTAGGAGCGTTTAACCAGCGACGTGGTCTCCACAGACATCACAAGCATCTGTTTAGAAAGAACACAAGGGGAGGACTTCAGAGGGGACGCGGCTATATGATATAATAGGGAAGTCCAAAAAGTGTGTAAGAGCCTGCAGGGGGCGGTTCTGGCGCTTCTTTACTTTTGGGAGCACGGGGGTGCGGCTGTGGAGCCCCCGGGAAGAACCCCGTTGTTCCAGGGCTACTCGTCTCCCTCACCGTCTCCCGAGTGTGTGACCGGATTACCGCCCCTCCGCCCGACCGCCGGAGCGCTCCGCCCGCCCGCGCTTCCCCGCCCCGCCCACCGCGACGCGATTGGCAGAGGCCGGCGGCGGCCACGCCTCCCGGGCGGGGCGCGCGGGCCCCGCCCCGCCTCGTTATCCGACCCTGCTCCGGGTCAGCTGGTGCTGGCGTCAGGCGGAGGGATGGGCTGGCTCGCCCCGACCCGGCAGGGCTTGTTTACTATGGCTGATGATCTGGAGCAGCAGTGAGTTAATCCTGTCTCTTTCCCTTTCTCTGTCTCTCTCTGGGCCACGATCCTGGGACTGTCTGTGGCTGAGGAACACTTTTAGACGCCTTCCTGCCTTTCCTGTCTCAGGTCGGCCTCACGGGAGGGCTGGGGGCTGCGCTTGCTTGCTTTGCTTTTGCCCAGAAGGGGCGGCGGCAGAGCGGGGCAGCGGTGGAAGACAAGTTTGCCTGCAGCTTAGCGATTTGTACTTTCCACGTTAGTCTTCGCGATCGCGTCTGGTTCTGGTCTACCCGCCGTGCTCTGGGTTGAGATTCAGTGGGAATATCTAAGAGCCCCGAAGCGCGCTCGTGGGACGCGGTTGCGCGGGTAGCGGCCAGGTCTGCTCCCCGGGATTCGCCCCGGGGTCCAAGTCGGCGGTGGGAAGAGCCTCGTTTCGCCGGTCATGGAGAAGTCACGGGAGGAGGAAAGAAGCCTCCACCGCACTGAAATTCGTCTAATTGGAATAATGAAGGGGCTTGCCAGCTCTCTTTAGCTCTCACCCACCGAGACACTTCGCAGCTTGCGATCCTAGTTGATAATGTTTTTAATCTTCATAACAATATATTTTATGCTCTGACCTCAAAAATAGAGCTTTGGGGATTTGTTACCATTGTCTCAAGGGAATCAGGTTTGGGGTGCCACCTGTAGATGGTGTGACTAGCCCTTTGCAGTCTAGTACGAGCCAGGAAAAGTTGCTTCCAGAAGAATGACTCAGCTCCCAGCCAAGCCTTGGTTTCATCAGAACGGGGAATTTCGTGGGTCTCATGTTCCCCCTTTTCAAAGCAGCAGAACTGGCAGTTTGCAAAATGAATTAACTTTATGACAATAATAGCTTCCTGTGCTTGAAGAGACTCACCAGGAGAATGTTATTTTCTAAGATGACTTTTCCAAGACGAAATGTACAATAGCTACAGTGACTTGGGGAAACAATAATGGAACTGGTTGAGATGCAGGTAAACTACCTGCATCTTTTTTACAAATGAAGAAGCCAGTGCCCATAGAAGTTAGGAGACCTGCCCAAGATTACAGAGGTCCAGAACAGGCTTCTGACCCAGCACAGAACCCCTTCTGCCTTACCCCCATTTAGAGGGATGAGACCATGCTGGCCAGGCTAAGTTCATGGCTAAGTGGCTTCTCTGTTCTTTGCCGGAATCCTCCTATCCCCATCCCTCACCTCCCCATTTGTACTGGGCAGCTAACAGTGTGCCTGGCACTATTTCCAGTGCTGTACCTGAAACATTTTTGGTGAAGAAGAGAAGCAAAGTAAAGCTCCCTGAATATCTGCTAAGCAGCCCATAGTGCTGTTCCATGGAACAGTATTTCTCCTGAACAGTATTTGCTCTAATGTGGGATCCAGATGCTTTGGTCTGACTTGTCACAGTCTCTTATGATGTGAACAGAAAGTTTGACTCTTAAGACTGGCAAAATTCTGTGGTCTTGGTGTGCATGCTTCAAGCTTACAAGGAATTTAAGTAGAGAATTGAAGAGGGTTCTGAGTCTCCATAGGATTTCATTGATGAGTCTGACAACCGTCATCTGGCTATAATGTCACTGATGTACCACTCTCAACTGCAACCTCAGTATTTCTTTCAAACTTCAAACAAGCATTGAGAATTGCTATAAGCAAAACATTTATTGGGAGTTTATCTTGTGCTAGATATTATTCTATGTGTTTTAGGTACATTAACTCATTTCATCTTTATAACAACCCTATGAGGTAAATATGATTATTACCTCCCTTTTAAAGGTGAGGAAACTTGACACAGAAAGACCAAAGTCACATTGCTAGTAAGTGGCAGTGCCAGGATTAGAACTCTGACCTTCTGGCTTTAGATCACACCTTGCAGAAAACAGAGACCAGTGTGAAAATTATGTTCTCTACTATAAGTATTCATGTATGGCCTTGAGAAGCTGAGGCTGGAACTTCCAGAGAAGTGGTACAGAGAAACCTGCATTTGCAGTCTGAGTTCTCTAGTTCTGCTTTTTCTAACTAGCTTTATGACCTCTTTGGGCATCAGTTTGGTCATCTGTAAAATAAAAAGGCTGAGCTAAATGATTTCTAAGGAACCATCCTAATTTAAAGCTCTGTGCTTCAAATGATCTACCAGAATGCCCAGTGTGCACTAAAGGCGGGGGGCGGGGGCGCAGTGGCTCCTCATTCTCCCACAGAATGCCCCCCTGTGACTGCACCAATGTTCACGGGCCCTTGCTATAGCTGGTGGCGTCCATCCCATAATCCTTTTCACCCGGGCAGTTCGAGAAAAGGGAAATATATGGGGTGGAAAAGGAATAATAAAAACACATCCATTGAGTATTTAATTTGTCCCAGGCACTTTACAAGTTCCCTTATGTATCTAAACACTCAAAGACAGCTTGTTTATCAGGCCAAAGCCATTCTGTTTGTAAATGACAATACTGTAACTCAGATCCAAGGTTGTTTTTATTATTTTTTATTATTTTATTATTATTATTATTATTATTATTGCAAAACTGGTGCTTTCAACTTCTACTCTGCAATGACTTCAAGTCCTCTGGATATGAAGGAGAAAGCAGAATAGATTATCTTACCTGTTGTATTGCCTGCCATAGGACGTAAGGAATATGTGAGATTCCTATTCATTTCATAATCTGAAAAACAAAGCCAAAAGCAATCAATGTCCAGTCAGTGATTCCCAGCAGGACTTGAGCCAGGTCTCCCACTTCCTGCTCCCTGCCTATCCCATCTCGTTGCTCAAGGATTGCCTGAGAGCTCAACGGGGCACTGACAGTGCTCTGTACTTCCAGGGACTTGGAAGAAGTCGCATACAAACTGCAGTGCCCTGCCAGGAGGTCAGGTGGCATGGGAATTTGTCCCACTCTAAAGGAACATTCAGTCCCAGGGATAGCAAAAGATCATTGAAACATTAGTTAAAAGTTGGACTCCCCCCTATAACCTCCTGGAACATGATGAAAACCAGTGACAAAGGGGATTGTACAGCTCAAATGAGATAAATGTGAAAGTTCTTTGTAAACTATAATGTGCTGTGCACATGGTATTCTGAGTGTCTTTGAAACAAAGGGCATGTTGTTAATAGCCATTTACCAGAGAAGATACAGTCTATCAGGCAGTGAGGGAATTGCTGACTGCCACAGTGGGAGGTCTCCTGAGCCTGGGAAACACCCTGCATGCACCCTGATAACTCTTTTGTAACCATCAGCAAGGCTGAGGGCATCAATGTTTCCTTTCCAATGTTGCCAGTGAGCATCTCTGTGTCTTCTTGTCCCAGGCCTCAAGGCTGGCTGAGTAGCTGGCTGCCGGCTTGGCGCCCCACTTCGATGTCTCAGTTGAAGAATGTGGAAGCCAGGATCCTCCAGTGTAAGTAGAAGGGACAGCTTGTGCCACCTCCCTTAGTGGCCTAAGGAGGATACAGGATCTTCCCAGAGCCTAGTACACAGAGTCCACGGACTCCTGATTAACAATGTTTAGGAGTGGGAGGAAGGGTTATCAGTGATCCAGGGGAAGCAATTTGTGCAGAGGACACCATATTCCATGATAATGGTTCCTCAGCATCTCCCTCCCTGTCCATCATCACACTAGCTCCTGCCAATCACACTAGCTCCTGCCACATCCCACAACTTCACCTCCAACCCTATGCCTACCATTAGCTCACAATGTACACAAATACACACATTCTCTCCTCCCCTTCTTCCTTTTCCTCCTGTTCCGCTCTCCTTCCTCTCTCCTGTCTGTTATTCCAAACATACAAGCACTTCTTAGATTTACCACCTTCCTACCCAAGGACCAGCAAGCAGTCCTGTATTCTCTCATGTTCCTGTTGCTCCTCCACTTCTTTGGTGTAAGGCAGGAGTTGGGGCTCCTGCAGGCCGGCTGTCATGGACAGTGTTATATCAGGGCAGGCATTCCAGGACCCTCACCAGCCACTGGCTCAAACAGCGTCCTTGGGCCACATGTCCCCATCCTTCCCATATGATCTTACCTGCCCTGTACTACTTTCCCAGCCATGGCTACCCTTTCCCTTATGGGCCTGAGTAAGTGCAACTGAAGAATAGCCACAGCTTTCAAGCTTTTGCCCAGGATCCAGGTGACTTGCCCCAGGCAGCTCTGCCAGGTAATTGCCAGCAGAGCAAGCACTGCCCACCTTAGTCTGTCTCTAAGAGGAATACGCCGTGGCTCAGTTCACACCCATCGCGCCCTCCACCTGGCTCAACTCCATTTAGAAGCTGCCCTCCCAGATACCCTCAGTGAGGACACTGCTGTCCATCTGTCAAGCTGCAAGCACACACAGGTCCAAGAGCAGTGGATGCAGGAGCTCTGTGAGGTCAGTGAGGTCACCGCCACCCTGGGCCCAAAAGGGGCCAGGCAAACAGCCTCGAGGAGTAAGATGGCCACTCATTACCTACAGACCAGATGGTCTACACATTGTACTTGGAGTTGAACTCAGGGTATATGGTGAGAAGGTATGAAAGGACGGAGGTGAAGGAAGGTCAGGAAGGGTTTGGGAATGAAGGGACAGGGCTGGAGTGTAGCAGTCCAGGCAAAATGATGATGCTCTCAGAAAACAGACTGACGCTCTTCCCTGAATCCCCTCTCCCCAGGTCTCCAGAACAAGTTCCTGGCCCGATACGTGTCCCTCCCAAACCAGAACAAGATATGGACAGTGACCGTGAGCCCCGAGCTCAGGGACCGCACCCCCTTGGTGATGGTGCATGGCTTCGGGGGCGGCGTGGGCCTCTGGATCCTCAACATGGATTCCCTGAGTGCCCGCCGCACAGTGCACACCTTCGATCTGCTTGGCTTCGGGCGAAGCTCCAGGCCGGCGTTCCCGAGGGACCCAGAAGGGGCCGAGAATGAGTTTGTGACCTCAATAGAGACGTGGCGGGAAACCATGGGGATCCCCAGTATGATCCTCCTGGGGCACAGTTTGGGAGGATTCCTGGCCACTTCTTACTCCATCAAGTACCCTGAAAGGTAAGGAGGGGCCGTCCTCTCAATCATGACCCGACTGCTCGCCTTGCTGGGAACCTTCCGGTATTAGTTTCTAGTAGCTCTCTTCTTCCTGGGTGATTTAAGGGCTATGGTACCTCCAAGCAAACACAACTTCTCCTTTGTCCTCCCGTAGAGTTAAACACCTCATTCTGGTGGACCCATGGGGCTTTCCCCTCCGACCGACTGACCCCAGTGAGATCCGTGCACCCCCAACCTGGGTCAAGGCTGTGGCCTCTGTCCTAGGGCGTTCCAACCCACTGGCTGTTCTTCGAGTAGCTGGGCCCTGGGGTGAGTAGCCTACAGATAAAGAAACTGTCTCCTCAAACCAAGGCCATCCCATTCTAGAAGCCACACTGATTCTGGGCTCACATCATCCCTGCTTGTTCTTGAAAAGTGGGAATGGGCCTAGCATTGCTATTTAAAGCTATTAATCTGGATCAGATCTTTTTTTTTTTTTAAGATTTTATTTATTTATTTTTAGAGAGAGGAGAAGGGAGGGAGACAGAGAGGGAGAGAAACAGCAATGTGTGGTTGCCTCTCACATGGCCCTCACAGGGGACCTTGCTCGCAACCCAGGCATGTGCTCTGACTGGGAATTGAACTGGGACTGTCTGGTTCCCAGCCCGCGCTCAATCCACTGAGCTACACCAGCCAGGGCTGGGTCAGATCTCTTTGTCTGAAGTTTCAGAAGGTTCTTTTTTTTCCTTCACCTGCATGGAAAAAGATTTCCTATGCAAGGGGCAGATGGAGCAGAATCTGTGCCTTGGTTCGCTCCCGCACCCCATAGAGAGAGAAAAGGGCCACGAGGTCACTCTTCCTCTGCTGAGTTCTTATGCTGCGTGTGTGGGTTTACAGCGGCTTGTGTGTTGTCCACCACTGGCTGCCTTCTCTGCAGCTCACCAGCACCTGCAGCAGGACGATGTCAGAGCCAGGGCCTCGGGCACAGCCCGCAGTGTCGGCCAAGCCCCTCAAAGCCATGCCCTGCTCCTGTCAGACGCCCTTTAGTAGCTGTCAGAAATTCTGTGGCTGAAGGGAGGGCGGAGCTCAGGGGGAGCCAGCCAGAGTAAGTGAAATCAGTAGGTCCCAAGCTTCTGACCTCAGACTTCAGCACCCTAACTTTCTGCCGAGATTTTTACTCTGATGAAGTGAAAGGCAGGTGGCCTTTTTGGAAAAGGTTGGTTGACCCTCTGTCTTCCACTAATGGCTTATGTATACACAGTAAAGTCCAATAGCCAGCGATCGTGAGTTAGTTGCTAATGGCTAAGAAACAGTTGTCTCTCTAGGCCCTTCCTGAACAACAGAATGGCTGTGGATAAAGAGAAAACTGAGCACTTGAGGGAGAAGTCCAGCTTTCCCCACCTTCCCCAGTTTTGCACCTGCACCTGGCCAGGTTCCTGCACGGGCGGCAGAGCTGCTGTGGTTGTGACAGCTGGCTGGCAGCTGTGGAGGAGGGCCAGGGCCCAGGGCACCCTGGGTGTGCCTCCCTCTGACCCCGTTCTTCTCATGTGCAGAGAAAAGACCAGGAGAGACAGAAGTCAGAACTGGCCAGGAGGCCCAATTTTTATAGTCTGTTTCGGGGGCCCTGCTGCCTGTTCATGGACTATATAAAGAAGGTGAAGGGAACAGATTGCTCTAAAACTGTGCCCTGAGTCTGAGATGCCAGGGCTAAGTTTGCCTCACTCATATTATGTTACAGGCCTGAACGTGAGCAGGCTCTTGGGAGGTGTTCTAGTTTCATTCACTACCTCAAGGTGAAAAAGCCATAAGGGTCTCAGGAGTAGGAGAAATAATGTTCGGTGAAAGTTGTTAAAACATGTGCAGGCAGGAGTCTTTCCCCCACCAGCCAGACTGGCCGCTCCATGTTCTTCCCTCCCCACCCAGGGCCTGGCCTGGTGCAGCGATTCCGACCGGACTTCAAGCGCAAGTTTGCAGACTTCTTTGAAGATGACACTATATCAGAGTACATCTACCACTGCAACGCACAGAATCCCAGGTGAGGGCAGCTCCCGGCGACGTGTTTGGAGATAAAATTCCAGCAGCTGGGCAACCGCAGAACTGTCCCAGGATTGTTCTGTGCTGCATTTCCTCCTCCACACAGCTCTCCTTCGGCCAGGGAGACAGAGGCATTAGCAGGCGCGATCATCCCCGCAGCCTCCCCGGGGTAGGCACAAAGGGATGGAGAGCGCAACAGATTAATTAAAGCCGCCACCATCTCTAGAGGTGACCCTATTCTTCTGTGGAGACAGTTTTCCTGACAGGCAAGCATCTGGAAAACATTTGAAAAGATCGTTTTTTGCTTTTTTTAAGTGAAAAAATGGTACAAACATGGTATTTTTCTAAAGGCAAAAAGGAATGAAAGAAGTCTTCTCCTGGCCCAGACCTGTGACTCCCAGCTTTCCTTGTTATTTCCAGTCGGAGACACCACGGGACCGCGTCAGAGAACCTCCTCGCCTACCTTCCTCTGTGCACACGTGACTATATCTATAGAGTACACGCCTACAGATAGAATTGCTGGTTGAGAAAGCATGCACGTTAAAGTTTAATTATGTGCAGTGTTGTTGGGACAGGAATTCTTTCCAAATCTTTCGGAGGTTCCTAGGTGTCCCCAGAATCTTGAGTGCTTCGTGTCTATGGCTGCTCACACACGGCATCTGTGGCCCCCGGCAGGCAGGGCGTCACAGGGAGGCAATCTTCCCCTCAGGCCGAGCTGTGAGAGGCTGATAGCAGGAGGCTGCTTTGGTGGCACCTCCTCTGTGGTGGCCTCACCCTGAGCTGCTGGGAGGCCTCTCGGGAGCCAAGGTCACTGGGAGCAGCAGCACTGCCCCACCTCATTCCAGGCCTGCCCCGGGCACCGTTATGAGCCAAAGCTGTGAAGAAAGAGGGGATTTTCATCCCAGCAGTTCTGTCTGAGCATTGGCCTCAAACCCAGACAGCCCTCAGGAAGCGTGGGAACGGCCCATCCAACATTCCGCATGAGCTCAGCTAATTGAAGGGCCCGCTTGGGCAGCAGTATAGAAGCAGCTCGGCAGTCAAATCGGGTAGCCCTCTGCTTCTGCGCCCTGCCCCTCTTTCAGCCCCCGCTGGGCTCAGTGCCAGCCGTACCCCCTTGAGGCCCCTCATGCACAATCCTAGCCCGTTCCTCGGAGTGTTCCCCAGTCTCAGACCTAGTTCTGGGCAGTGAACAGCCTCCCAATCTAAGCCACAGAATATACAGTAATGGGACTCGTTCGTGTCCTGAAGGAAGCAGAGGTGATGTCGGTGGTAACCAGTCCCCTCCTGCAAATACCATCACTTAGTATTATAACCCCCTGAGGGTTTCTGAGTTGTAACCCTGACAAGCTAACTCTTACTATTCCCTTGGAAAACATGAAATTTGGCCAAGGAAAAATCTGGGTGGTACAGGGGCATACCTACTCTATTTCATCTAAACTTAGGGGCTTTGTACATATTTTTATTTTCCTCACAATGACCTAATAAAGTAGGTATAATTCCTCTCCAATTTGTAGATGAGAAAGTTAAGATGTGTTCTGGTTACACCACTTGCTAAAAGACTATAGCCAGGACTCAAACTCATATCTCCCTGACTTCAGAGTCCATGATTTTCCCACTATGCTGCAATGTGTTCAGGAAGAACTGATTCTGGTGGCTTGTGCAGAACTCGGGTTCCCCTTAATCCCAGGGGTGCAAAGGAGACTGGCTGAGCCTGGTAGAAGGCAGTCTCCTGAATCTCCTCTGCTCCCCAAAAGCTACAGACCAGCCCAGAACGCCACTTCAGTACCAGCCTCGCAGACCCCTCACGATACGGCCCCTATCAGCTCTACCTAAGGAGACGACCAGGGAGCGAAGCAGATTCAACTGGCAGTCGAATTGCTTCTCACACAGCGCAAAATGCTGCTCCCCCAGGTCTCCCGAAGACGGATTTTTATTCCAGAGTCTCCTCCGGAAACTCTTTGTACTGCCGTAGTACTCACTCCTTAGACTCCACCTCAGGCGAACTCACTCTCCCTCCACCCTCAACAGCCTAACCCTCTGTCTGCGGCCTTACAGCACTCCGTCACCTTCTTGGGAAGTGCAAAGCTAATTAATCGTATCATTCATTATTTAATGTCTAGTGTGTGAGCTGAAATATGAACCAGACCAGCAGGTACTACATCCGCCTTGTTCACATGTCCTCTCACTCAGCTCAGCATGTGACGCGTGAACATTTGTTGAGGAGTATTAACCCATTACACTCCTGGACAATACTCAGTGCCTAGGGGGTCTCACAAGTGTGTCCCTCTAACTCGGTTTGTGTCGGGAGGCCTCTACAGATTCAGTCCCGTCTCCTCATCTTGCCAGTGTTTAATGAGCCTCCAACCCAGAGTTTGAGAGGAAACACCGATATGATGAAGACGCTGCCCCAGCCTCTGAGGAGACCAAGTTGACATGTTATGCTGTACAGTTTATTCTACTCATTCCCTGCCGCTTTCTGCTTCTCAGTGGGGAGACAGCCTTCAAATCCATGATGGAGTCCTTCGGCTGGGCCCGGCGCCCCATGCTGGAGCGAATTCACCTGGTTCGAAAAGACGTGCCCATCACCATGATCTACGGGGCCAACACCTGGATAGACAGGAGCACGGGAAAGAAGGTGAAGCTGCAGCGGCCGGATTCCTACGTCCGAGACCTGGTACGTCGGCCACCCAGGGAGCAGTACTGAGGTAGAAAAGCTGTGCACTGAGTGGCAGCACATGTGGTTGACTCTCAGCATGGACGCGCACTCTGGGTGGAGAAGGGTGGTGGGAAAGTCTGAGGGAAAAGAGGGACGAACAGGTTGAGATGAGGCAGTGGACTTGAAAAGGTTGGTTCTGTGTCATTTCAGACGAGATCGGGCGCATTCTGGGTGGTATGGCCATAGACAAGAGACCATCACCCGCCTGCCTCCCACACACCTCCAGCTGGGAACCTAGTCTAAACTCAGGCGTGGGCCCTGACCGGGAACTGAACCAGCACCTTTTGGGTTGAAAGCTGGCACTCAATCCGCTGAGCCACACCAGCCAGGACTCTGTGTCGTTTCATAATCAGGGGGCCTCTCATGTCTGCGCAGCTCAGTTCAGATAAAAACATGCGCCTGGCGCAGGCCCCATGGTGCCACTCCAGCCCCGTGATTCCCACTCAGACTGGAACTGTGAACAGTAGGGACTGACATGAAGCCTTCCCACCACACTCCTACCTTGCCTTTTCTCTACCCACCTCAATATTTATTTGCTAACGAGTGTCCTTCATTAGGCTGGCTGCCCACTGGGCCCTGGTTTATGGGCCCGTGGATAAAGTGAGCAGGTAGGCGGTGGGGCTAGTATGGAAGGCAAGATACAGTGAATGGCCATGGAGGGGAGTGGGATATTGAGAGTCATCGGCTCCCACAGGAGAGGAGAAAGTCTTTCTCCCCAAGACCCAGGGAGAAAAGTGGACCGTTGTTTCCAGTAAGTGCTCATGGGTGATAGGCAAGCAGATCTAAAGAAAAAGAAAAGGTTTGACAGGTTTCCAGTGCCCGGAGTAAAGGGCTGTCCCACCCCCGCGGGGTCCTTTCTCCACAGGAGATCGAGGGTGCCTCGCACCACGTCTACGCAGACCAGCCGCACATCTTCAATGCCGTGGTGGAGGAGGTCTGCGACTCGGTCGATTGAGCTGCTTTCGCCAGAGGAAGCAGAAAAGGCCAGAGAGTTGCTCTCACCTCCCTGTCTGCTTACTCATCTCTGTCCTTTCCTCAGCAACTAACATGTGCCAGCCAGGTAGAGTCTTGGGCTGTTCCCAAGGCAGGAACGCAGTGAAGAGCACTCCTGACCCCAGGTGAAGGGCTGGAGGCAGAAGCCACAAAGAGGCCTTGAGCTCCCCACCCCAGGGAAGAACATGAAGGGTCACTTAGTGCCACCCCGTTTTCTCCACACCAAGTGTTGCTCAGGCGGTGGTTATGAAGGGCCTCCACCGAAGGGAGAATGGCCTCTCTTCCCCTGGACAAAGCAGAGGTTCCCGTAGTCTTTCCCAGCTCTGGAATGTTTCTGGGGGTCGGTTCCACGCAAGAGCATCTTCCTCCTCCATCACCTTTTAGCCCCCACCCCATGCCAGCATCCAGAGTCTGGTTGGGACCAGTTCCCACTTAGCTACGAAGAACAGGTCCTGGAGCCCCCTCGTTCTTCAGAGTCCCCCCTGTGACCTGAGAGGTCATATCGAAAGCCCTCATCAATGGATGAGGAACTGGCCAGGGCAGGACATGGCTGGCCCACGGCAATAGCACTCTGTTCCCAGAAGGCTCGGGCCGGAGCCCAGGTCTGCTATGCCCTGTGCTCATTGCAGACTCCATTTGCGACGGTTAGAGGCAGGCACCACTGCTGTGGGCTGACTGGCCGAGGCCATGCCCATCCCTGCCCTTGCTCAAGCCCCATTGCATGGGGGTGCTGTTGTTCTGCCCTGAGTCTCAGCCCCATTGCCTAAGCTGGGAACACTCAAGTGCTTCCTTCCCCGCCCCCTCTTCCAACGGGGAGGCTTCTGTGCCTCCCTCTGTGCCTTGGGCCCCGAAGCCCCACCTGTAGTACAGAGCAAAGGTGGCCATTGGTGGAGAGAGAAAGGAAGATCCCTTCAACATAGGGCCCTGTCTGGATTCCCGTGCTCGGGGAAGATTTTTCTTCCCATTCCCAGAGTTGAGGCCACCTGAGGCCCCTGCCCGTGGTCCAGTGGAGGGCCTCATGCCAGCAGTTTGCTGTCCTCGTCAGCTACATACAGGTGGTTCTCGCTGCCTGGCCTCCAACCCTGCCATCTGTCCCTATGGTCTCCAGCTCATCCCGCTCAACCTACCTATCACCCTCTGCCAGGGGCTGGTTCCAGGCGCTCCTGTGAGGTTCTGGGCAGTAGGCTGGGCCTGGCCCCAGAACCGGGGCAGCTCCTGCCTGCTCCTTCACTTTTGTAAAGCCAACCCTTCACCAGAATAGTATTAACTCACCGTGCTTTGTACTGCTGGTCCAGCTGCCTCAGGCTCCTTTTCTACATTAATAAAGAAATGAGTAAAAACTGCTGGTGGTGATGATGTTTAATATTGCTCCTTCAGGAGTGCTGGGGGTGGTTGGTGCTGCCTTCACAAGGGTCTGCGTGATGCTGAGTCAGACAGGGGGCCCTGAGGGGGACCTGCTGACACACGTCCACGCAGCGTTCGCCCTCCGACCGGATTGGCGGGGCTCTCAGCCAGCCCCTCAGAGGGTGGAGGGCGACTGGCTGGGCCAAAGCCCAACTCAGGAGAATTAGGCAGAGCTGGGTGCTCCCTGCTGCCCAGTAAATAGCCATGTTCCAATGTTCATTCCGCATGGGCCTCCACCTGGACTGTGCCCCACAGCAGCCTGTTGTCCTGACTTCCCTGGCGCGGGAAGCCGGTCTCTGACCCCGCCCCCAGCTGGACTGTGACCCCTCCCGGAAACAAGCAGTTACTTGTTCCATGTCTGTCTTTCCTCCCTAGATCATAAGCTACTTAGTAACAGGGGCATGTTTGGCACCTAGTTCATGTTCAGTAAATGTTTGTTTTCACGAAGCCAAGATAAGTGAGGTATGCCAAGTGTTGCGGTGCCCACTGCCTGCTGGCTGGCCGCAGCTAGGCCCAGAATCCCACAGCTCGCAGCGGCACGGAGCTCTGCGGACGCCACGGTGACTGAAAGACCGAACGTGTGGATGGAGCTCTGGGGTGCACACACCTGCAAGCTCGGTCCACCCCGAGGCTGCGTCTTCTCTGGGATTGACGGTTGCCCAGTGCCGATGGGCCGCGTGGAGGAGGGGCGGGCACAGGGCGGGGCAGAAGTGGGTTTACAGTGGCGAGTATGTGGAATAGAGTTTATCCCTGTGTTGTTATTTATTGGTTACTGTATTGTTTTCCATCCAAACGACTGTAAGCGTCCTTTCACCCCACCCTGTGTTTGGAGCTTACTGCACGCCGAGCACTAAGGCTACAGCAGTGAAGTGGTGTCTGCCTTCTTGGAAAGTTACATTCTACATGGAGAGGCACATGTCGTAAAATTATTATGAAAATCAATATAATAAAGGGCTGGAAAGGGCTGCCCCTGAAAGGTTGGGATGACCTCCCTCTTAAGTACTGGTAGCTGAGCCTAAAGGAAGAACAAAGGGAGGGGGAAGGAGTGTCTGGAGAGAACTCTGGAGTGCAAAGCCCTATTAGCAGGGACAAGGCTGGGAGGTGGGTGGGGACCCCACCATACAAGCCCTCTGGCCATGAAAAGAACGTTGTGTTCATCCTAAAAGCAATGGAAAAAATTAACTGAGTGTCATGGTGGGGTGGGTGTCATTGGAGTGTGACAATCCCATCTGAGACTTGCAGTGACCACTCTGGCTTCTCTTCAGAGTCCGGATTGGAGGGGTGAGCCCCTGCAGGAGAACTTTGAAGCTACTGCAGTGGCCCAGGCCAGACATGCTGGTAGCCTGGACTCAGTCAGTGGCTAGTGGACACACAGAGGAGAAAGATGCAAGAGATGTTTAGGAGGTAAAGTCAAAAGAACTTCTCAACACTAAGTGATGCTACCACCTTCCTGGAGAACAACCTGTTTTTTAAAATACAGATTGCTGGCCCTGGCTGGTATGGCTCAGTTAGTTGGAGTGTCGTTCCGTAGACCGAAAGGTTGCAGGTTAGATCTCCGGTCTGAGCATGTACGGGAGGCAACCAATCAATGTTTCTCTCTCTTCCTTACTCTCTCTCTTCCTCTTCCTCTTTCTCTCTCTCTCTCTTTCTCTAAAAGCAATGAAAAAAATGTCCTTGGGCAAGGTTAAAAAAATAAATATAGATTCCTGGGCTGTATCCCCCAGAGTTTGATTCAGTAGATCTGGGTGGAGTGTAACGATGACATCGGCATTTAGATACATTCCCTACGAGATCCTGACGCCCCTGTTCGCAGGACTGGCCAAAGGGACCCTGTGTCTCTGACACTTGACCCAGAAGGCCCTAGTGTGGGGAAGTGGGGGCTATGGCTCTGGCAGTTCATCTCTTCACCCCAGAACCTCTGTGGGAGGCTACGCCATGCTGATTTCCCAACACAATGCCAACACAAGTGCAGGAGGGGTCTGAAGGTCCCCAGAGTGCCCTGTTTACACTACAAGGCCTACACACATGCATTCACGCTGAGATACACACACACACACACACACACACACACACACACACATACACACACACACACACACACACACACACACACCAGCTGAACCGGGTGTTCCTGACATTCCCAGGGCTGGGACTAACAAATCACTGTGAACATACCACCCAATCAGCACATTTCCTGGTACGTTCTAAGGATTTGTGGTAACAGTTCACACCACAAACTCACATTCCTCAGAGGACTGGCAATTTATAAGGAAAGATCCCACAGTAGACAAAAAAGACTGACTAAGCCAAGACCAGGGAGGTCGTTCACGGTTCAGTGGCTAGCAGAAATGTGCTAAATTTAACTTTCTCCTTGGGATAGACACAAAAATATGTGAGCTAAAAAATGCAGTCTGCTATCATAGTGCAAGGGGTGATGACATCTTGAAAAACACCTCTCTCCACCCTGACATGTCACCCTGAAAACCCACAACTGCAGGTACAGTTCTCAGCCAACTAGAAAACAATCCCATTGATGGCCAGCAAACACAGTGTTCGATGAGTGCTGCAAAACATCTCCTTTCTCGTCGTGGGACCTTTCAATTCATACAGAATCCTTCTTGCATGGGGTCCTGGCTCTCTCTCTCTAGACTCCCTCTCCTTTCTCCCCTCCCTCAGGGTCCTGGTGTTTTGCAGAAGAAAGCAAGATGACTGAGATTTTTGAGGGTCAGTCTCAAACCCCTCCCCCCAGGTGACATAGCTCAAGACAAACCGTCTCTTCACTTCCTGATATTGACTGTATTTTTGCAGCATAAATTGAACATTATTATGCTGGAAAAGTCTTTGCCTTTATCCTACTAAATATTGATGCCACTCTTCACTCGGGTTGAGGAGGAAAGACGGTAGCAGCCCAATGCTTTCGGAGAAGAACACATTCCTAGACAGAATATTAAAGGGGTTACTGGTGTCTCTGTTAAGATGCACAGAGCCCTCCCCCCACCCAGGAGGACAAGACCCCATTGTCTGGTTGATGACTCTGCAAAGGACTGGGAGTAGCCCTCTCCAAACCTGGCCTTGCTAATGGTTAGGTGCTCCTTCCTTGAGTGGGTTCTGAGGCCTGATGTAGAATTTGTTACAACTCAGCAACCTTGTATTTCGGTTGATACATATGAGAACCAGTTCTACAACTGGAAGAAACTTGGGTGGTGTTAGTTACTGAAGAGGACTCCGAAGGCCTTGGGGTGGCAGGTGATATTTTCATATCCTAAGCTTGTCTCTGAAAAAGAAAGAACATGAAGCCGAACCCCTGACAACTAACCTCATGTCTGAGAACAGGATTTGAGAGAGAGCTTGGGACTTATAACAGAAGACGTACAAGACTCTGATAAATTTATAAGACAGCTAACACAGAAAACAGGCATCATGCACAATACTTCCTAAAATTTTCAAGGAAAGAGAAAACTGTCCAAATAAAACTGCAAAACCATGTATTGTAGCAATGGTTTCCTACACAGGTTGGTGGACTGGGGCTGGCCCATAAAAAAGTATTTCTAGCCCTGACTGGTGTAACTCAGTGGATTGAGTGCGGGCTGTGAACCAAAGAGTCGCCAGGTCGATTCCCAGTCAGGGCACATGCCTGGGTTGCGGGCCAGGTCCCCAGTATGGGGTGCTTGAGAGGCAACCACACACTGATGTTTCTCTCCCTCTCTTCGTCCTTCTCTTCCCCTCTGTCTAAAAGTGATAAATAAAATCTTTTTTAAAAAAGTATTTCTAGTCAATGATGAGATAAATCACATTTTTTCAGTAGTTTTAAATTCTGAAATTAGGTGCTTTCTAACATTTTCATGATTAAAGTATTGTTTTCTGAAAAGATGCTGATATTCTGAGACTGTTTGGGGGTTGAAAAGAAATGTTATTTCTTGTTGCCAATCATGTCCTTTGCAGAGAACTTCCCCTTGTAATTTTAATAAAATCTTAAAGCCTCGGAAATGCTACATGATTGAAGACCAACATTGGAAAGGAACTTGAATTTTTGTCACAAGAAAATAGATGATGTGAAACCCATGACAAGAGGATGACTGTGGAAAATAACATTGTTCAGAGGAAGCCGATCTGGTTAAAGTTTCAACAGGAATGTATACGTATAAAAAGAAATCACAAAACTGAAAATGGAAGCATGTGGGTGGAAATGAAAGAAGAACCAAACAGGAAAATAAAACCTGGCAAGAGTACAGAAAAGATGTTAAGATAAAGGCAGACCATAGATGATATTTTTAAATTCAGGTCGCAAAACTGATCCAAGGCAGGACACAGTCGTGCCAGAGCCCCAACGTGAGGACCCAAAGTCTCCTGCTAAAAGAGGACCCAGTAAATTCTTGCCCTACTGACAAGCTCATTTGCTATAAGATGGAAGAAAGATTGTCAGACATAAGTTTTTATAGATTTCAGTATGTCAGATTTCAAAATGTTCCCAGGAAAATTACCTAAGGGACTCAAAAGGGACAGCAAGTTCTCAAACTTGAAGTTTCAATAGCTTTGTCCCTGAAGATACTGCTGAGGAAGAAAAGAGGCTACACCAGTCAGAAAACTACCAGTTATCTTCTGATGAGATCAAACTGTGGGCAGAGATAAATGTTCAGTCTCTAACATTAAAAGTTGAACCAAAGGAGAGTTCGTGTGAAAATGTTAAACCTACATGAAAGCTTTAGTGAACTAAAAGCTTACTGTGAAGCAGGAAAGGATGAAGCTGCCAAAAAAAGAGAAAAAAACAAAGGCAACATTAGGTCTTGTTCACTGAACTGGTGGGAGACTCAGTGGTTCTACCATGCCCTGATTGATGTGGAGGTTCAATTTTTAGAACATTTTTGCTTTTATTAAAAGTGCAATGAAACATTTTCATTGTAGAAAAATTAAAAAAAGGACTTTTTTATAAACTATTCCTAGATAGAAACAACCGGAGGTCCGGCCAAGAGTGGGGCACAGGTAGATATGCTTCACTTCCTCACACAACCAAAATAAGGACAACAACCAAATGAAAAACAAAAATAACCAGAACTGCCAGAAAATTGAACTGTATGGAAGTCCAACAACCAAGGAGTTAAAGAAGAAACATTCACCCAGACCAGGAGGAGGGGTGGAGATGGGCAGCAGGGTGGACAGGATGCATGGTAAGGCAGTGGCTGATGGACCAGGTGGTCCCACATTCGTGTGTAGATAAACCGGGAGGAACAACTGGGGAGCGAGACAGACTGAGCAACACAGGGTTCCAATGCAGGGGGGGAAAAAAACCCAAAACCTCTGGCTGTAAAAATCTGTGGGGGTTGAGGCAGCAGGAGAAACTCCCAGCCTCACAGGAGAGTTCGTTGGAGAGACCCACAGGGTCCTAGAACATACACAAGCCCACCTACCTGGGAACCAGCACCAGAAGGGCCCAATTTGATTGTGGGTAGCAAGGGAAGTGACTGAAAACCAGCTGAGAGCTGAGCAAGAGGCATTGTTCCCTATTTGACCCCGCCCCCACATACAGTGCCACAACACAGCAATGTGGGCTGGCAAATACCTAAGGCCCCGCCCCTTATAATGTAACAGGTGTGCCAAGACAAAGAAATATGGCCCAAATGAAAGAACAGATCAAAACTCCAGAAAAAGAACTAAGCAACAAAGAAATAGCCAACCTATCAGATGCACAGTTCAAAACACTGGCAATCAGGATGCTTACAGAATTGGCTGAGTAAGGTCACAAAGTAAAGGAAAAACTGAAAGCTATGCAAAGTGAAATAAAGGAAAATGTACAGGAAACCAACAGTGAAGGGAAGGAAACCGGGGCCCAAATCAATGATTTGAAGCAGAAGGAAAAAATAAACATTCAACCAGAACAGAATGAAGAAACAACAATTTAAAAATATGAGGAGAGGCTTAGGAACCTCTGGGACTACTGTACATGTTCCAACATCTGACTCATAGGGGCGCCAGAAGGAGAAGAGGAAGGAAAAGGAATAAACTGAAAACTTATTTGAAAAAATAGTGACGGAAAACTTCCCCGACCTGGAGAAGGAAATAGAAATGCAAGTCCAGGAAGCTCAGAGAGTTCCAAAGAACTCAGACCCAAGGCGGAACACACCAAGACATACCATACTGACATTACCCAAGATTAAAGATAAGGAGAGAAGCTTAAAAGCAGCAAGAGAAAAGGCGACAGTTACCTACAAAGCAGTTCCCATAAGACTGTCAGCTGATTTCTCAAAAGAAACCTTACAAGCAAGAAGGGGCTGCAAACATGCATTCAAAGTCATGAAAGGCAAGGACCTACGACAAAGATTACTCTATCCGGCAAAGCTTTCATTTAGAAGGGGAGGCCAGATAAAGTGCTTCCCAGATAAGGTCAAGTTAAAGTTCATCATTACCAAGCCCTTATTATAGGAAATATTAAAGGGACTTATTAAGAAATAGAAGATAAAAAATATGAACAGTAAAATGACAACAAACTCACAACTATCAACAAGTGAACCTAAAAAAGCAAAAACAAACTAAGCAAATAACCAGAACAGGAACAGAATCACAGAAATGGAGATCACAAGGAGGGTTATCAGCGGGGAGGGGTGGGGGAAGAATGATGGAAATGGTATAAGGAATAAGAAGCATAATTGGTAGGCACAAAATAGACAGGGGGAGGTCCAGAACAGTACAGGAAATGGAGAAGCCAGAGAAGTTATATGTATGACCCATGGACATGAACTAAGGTGGAGGAAATGCTGGTGGGGGGTGGGCTGCAGGGCAAAGGGGATAATAGCATAATCAATAAAATATACTTAAAAAATAAAAATAAATAAAGATAAATTTGTAATTTTATAGGTATTGACCTGGAAAGATTTTAAAATATCAAATTACAAACAATTCTTATAACACTGTCCCCATTTGTGTAAAATAAAGACATGTGTGTGAATAAACATGAATGCGCTCAGTCAGCATAACAATGTTAGCTGCTGGGAATGGAGCCGGCTGATAGGACCCTTGTATTTTTACCTTACGCACTTCTGTACTATCTAAAGTTTTGCAATGAATGTGTATTTTTATTATTAAACATTAAAGATTAAAAACACAGAAGCTCTCCTGTCAAAAGTGATCCTGGTTTTGGCTCACATCCATGACATCTGCTTCAGGGGTGAGCTCCCTATCTCTTTGAAAGGTATCTAAATCTTTCATAAAGCTAAAGAAGGTTCTGGCCAGCTTTGTGACCCAGGGTCCTTCTTAAGTTCCTGGGAACCATCTCTTTGAAGTGTAATCATCAAGGAAGACCGCGCCCCCATCTCCCAGTCTCCGTGGGAGGGTAGCAACCTCACTTCCAGTGGACATCTTGCTTCCTGCTACCAACTGTCCTAAAGATACAAGTTTAGTTTCCCTCAGATAAAGCCAATTAGCTAACAGATGGTCACCACAATTACCAAGTGAATTTAGAATGGTGTGTGACAATGGTGCTGTCAAGTCCTCTCACTTGAGGACTAGCTATTTAATCCTGAGAAAATGTGTGTAATTTGTGTATCTGTTCGGCTGTACAAAAGGGTGAGATTCCTTGCTTACTGCAATCTTCTTAGAGAATTTCCTGTGATGCTCGTCACATTCCAGTTTAATGAGTGTTCAGTGGTGACATTGTTTTCTTTCCCTTCTACTTTTGTGGAGAGTTTTTGGGGGTTTTGTTTTTTATTATATTTCCTCCATATTTCCACCACTGTACAAGTTTGGAGTACCCTACCTTTCTGCCTCTGTCTGCTCTGGGAGGTTAACAGGCACCAGGCAAATGGGAGTTGTGGGGGTCACAGATACATTAGGAAAAAGAAGTCACGTCACAGTTTAGAGAAGTCTGCTGGACCCCACTTGGACATGCTGTTGTTACCAGAACCCCAACATTTTCCCTTGGATCCCCTTGCATGCAGGCGCGGGCCCAATGAAATGCACAAGCTGAAATTTTCAGTATGGAAAGAAAAAATAGTTTAATATTGAATTGGCCAATAGGGAGCTGGGAGCTTGTGCTCTAAACAAACCAACTCCTGAAGATGTACAGGTTACAGACTACACAGGGCAAAACCACAGGACACCGTGGGTTAGGGGTTCCGGGACGTGCTGAGAGCTGACTGGTGGGAGGTGAGGTAGGCGTAATAAAGCATTTCTTCAGGTCTTGAGGACATTTCTGAGGTCTTTTCTGGAGTCCCTCCGTCCAGTCTCATGGGAAAGTAGCAAGGGGATCTTCCACCTCAAGGTTCAGAAACTGAGACATAACTTCGATCAAGATGTTATCTTTCGCCCACCAGAGGTCCAGACCTTGTGATCGTTAGTCAGGTCCCAGCTGCTGTCCTCTGCTGCCTGGGGGAGCGGTGGTGTGGAGAGGGAGGGGACCAGGTCTCTGAGGGGACAGAGAGAGACATGATTTCTAGAGCTAGGTTATAAAGCTAAATTTAATCAAAGTCATAAGGACCCTCAGTTTCTTGCCCCAACCCCCAGGCTTTCTAGGACCATAAGAGAGGCCATTGTTAAGGCTCAGACTTCTGAGGGAGGGGAAAAGCTATATCCCATTTGGTCTTGGAGATGGAATGAGTATAAAAGTGAGAGCAAGTACAGACCAGCTGAGACACAGATTTCAAGAAGAAAAACTCCTCTTTGTTGACCTTCATCCCCATATCTGAACACATCCTCACTTCCTGATACCAGCCATCTCAGGGCCCCACCCTCCCAGCTCCCTCAAGCTGGTTTCTCCTTCTATTTGACGGACTCAACTGTTTTATTTAAACGTGAGTTGCCCAGCCCTGGCCAGGTAGCTCAGTGGGTTAGAGCATCATCCAATACTCCTAAACCGAGATTGTGGGTTTGGTCCTCGGTCAGGGCACATGCAAGAATCAACCAGTGAATGCATCAATAAGTAGAACAACAAATCGATGTTTCTCTCCTCCCTTCCTCTCTCTGAAAAAATCAATTTTTAAAAAATGTGAGTGGTCCAATCCAATCCAAACTAAGATTTCCATTTTTTTTAAAGATTTTATTTATTTTTTAGAGAGAGGAGAAGGGAGGGAGAAAGCAAGGGAGAAACAGCAATGTATGGTTGCCTCTCACATGGCCCTCACGGGGACCTGGCCCGCTACCCAGGCATGTGCCCTGACTGGGAATCGAACCGGGACCGCTTGGTTCCCAGCCCGCGCTCAATCCACTGAGCTACACCAGCCAGGGCAGATTTCCATTTTTAAAATAGACTATTGCTAAACTGAACACATTTTCACTTTATTTAGTATTTATTTATTGGGCATGCCTAGCATGAGAAACAATGTCCCCAAAGGCATTTCCTGTCTCTTGGAGAAGACAGACAGACAAACATACCAATCCCACAAAGGATGAAAGGCTTAGAGAGGAAGCTTAGATAAAGGTTCACAGTGGGAACTTGGATATTTGTTGCTGCTTTTAACTGCAAACTCAGATACTTTTGGTCAGTGATTTAAAAGACTCCTTCGGGCTAGGAAAGAAGGACAACCGAGGAATCGTGAACCTCCAGAGGGAACTTGGTCCTGAGGCCGTCTCGGCTTCCTGTGGGGAGGCAGGGGCCTCATTTCCTTCTCTCCACCAATCTGGCCTTAGATTCTGCTGTCTCTTTAATCTCACGGAAGACTGGGCCTCAGAGCCTTAACTGCTTTTCCAGATGTGCCGCAACATTGTGTGCGCTGGGCAGGGCCTACCAGCCAAAGGTCTAAATCTTAGAGCTTGGGTCATTCAAAGAAGCAGAGTCCTCAGTACATCAAAGAAACTCAGTCTCTACTGCTCCCACGCCTAGCCTGCAAAACCGCCAAATAAACTCTGTGTATCTGAGCTCACCTTTCATCATGTTACTCATGAGATGGGTTGTCAGCTTTGGGAGGATTGTTCCTCTGCTTACACTTTAAAATTCTACAAGAACTTTCTATGTGTTAAGAACTGAGACACTGAATGTGCGAATGGGTAACAGCCAGACTCTCACCCACAAACTCGGAAGCATCCAGGCAGGAAGCCAAACCACAACCTCTGCAGCAGCCAGCCCAGGATGGTCAGGCCATTGGTAGGACTGCCAACTTCCCTATTTTTTTACTGTCCCCTCCCCTCCACACCTCTTTTCAACTCAGGACTAATCAGAGAAAGCCACCTATGCTCCCCAAACCAATCACAAAAGATCCTGGCTTGGGAATTCAGGTGAAGATGGAGGCACAGGTAAACATGCCTCACCTCCACACACAGCTATAGCAAAAAATACAACTAGATTGCAAAACATATCACTCAGAATTGTCAGAAAATTGAGCTGTGTGGAAGACTGACAACCAAGGATTTAAAGAAGCCACATTCACCCAGACGGGCAGGTGGGGCAGAGACATGGAGAGGCATGGAGACTGGAACGGGCAGTCCCACATCCGCATGTGGTGGATAAAAAATGGGAGGGACACCTCGGCCGCCCCAGCCCAGACCACCAAGCCTGGGTCCCAGCACCAGGAAGATAAGTCCCCATAACTTCTGGCTATAAACACCAGTGGGGGCTTGGATGGCAGAAGAAACTGTGTCCTCTTAAAGGGCCTGTAACAGACTTAGGAATCATGCAGACCCACCCCCTCTGGGATTCGGCACCAGGCCAAAGGCTGGAAGGGCACCAGTGGCATATGGGAAAAAAGTGATGTGCGAGTGGGGAGACAGCTTCCTCCCAGGCAGAACTCCAGAGGCCAGGCAGCGGCACTGCCTCCTCTGCGAGCCCTCCCCAACACAGAGCAACAACTGGTGACGGGTTGCCCTGCTCTGGGGGTTACCTAAGATTCTGACCCATATAACTTAACAGGGGCACTAGGACAGGGAGTCAAAGCAGCTCTACCTAATACACAGAAACAACTACAAGGGGGCTCCCAAATTAAGGAGACAAAGAAATAGGGCCCAAATGAAGGAACAGAATGAAACTCCAGAAAAAGAACTAAATGAAATAGAGATAAGCAACCTATCAGATGCACAGTTCAAAACACTGGTTATCAGGATGCTCCAGGAACTCAATGGGTACTTCAATGGCACAAAATGAGCCCAGGCAGAAATGAAGGTGGCATTAAGTGAAAAAAAAAAAAAAAAAAGAAAAATCTACAGGGAACCAACAGTGACGGGGATGAACCCAAGAGTCAAATCAATGATGTGGAGCACAAGGAAGGAACGGCATTCAATAAGGACAGCAGGACGAAAAAAGAATTTTAAAAAATGAGGATAGGAACCTCTGGGACATCTTTAAACGTACCAACTTCTAAGTCGTAAGGGTGCCAGAAGAAGAGGAGATGCAAGAAATTGAAAACTTACTTGAAAAAAATAATGAAAGAAAACTTCCTTAATTGGGTGATAATCATACAAGTCCAGGAAGCACAGAGAGTCCCAAACAAGATGGACCCAAAGAGGACCACACTGAGACACATCATAATTAAAATACCAAAGGTTAAAGATAAAGAGAGAATCTTAAAAGCAGCAAGAAAAAAGCAGAGAGTTACCTACAAAAAAGTTCCCATATGACTGTTAGCTGATTTCTCAAAAGAAACTTTGCAAGCAAGAAGGGACTAGCTGGAAGTATTCAAAGTGATGAAAAGCAAGGACCTAAACCTAGATGATTCTATCCAGCAAAGCTATCATTTGGAATTGAAGGGCAGATAAAGTGCTTCCCAGACAAGATAAAACAAAAGGAGTTCATCACCAAGCCATTATTATATGAAATGCTAAAGGGAATTATATAAGAAAAAGAAGATCAAAATGATGAACATTAAAAGACAATAAAATCACAGCTATCAATAATTGAATCCAAATAACAAACTAAAGAAACAAGCAGAACAGGAACAGAATCATAGATATGGAGATCATTTGGAGGGTTATCAGTTGGGAGGGGGAAGGAGGAGAATGGAGGAAAAGGTGCAGGGAATAAGAAGCCTAATTGGTACGTACAAAATTGACAGGGAGAGGTTAAGAACAGTATAGGTAATGGAGAAGCCAAGGAACTTATATGCATGACCCATGGACATGAGCTAAGTAGGGGGGATAGCTAGGGGGTATGGGGGTACCGGGTAGAGGGGGGCAAAGGGAAAAAATTGGGACAACTGTAATAGCATAATCAATAAAATATATTTTTAAAACAGAGAAAAGAGAAAAAGCATAAGGAAACTTTTGAGGGTGACGAATATGTTTGTTAATTTTCTTGATTGTGGTGATGGCCTCTCACATACTTACACTTTTTACATTGACCCTTTAAATTTGTGTCACTTGTTGTATGTCAGTTATATCTAGACACAGTTGTTGGAAAAACCTACCTTACAGCAAATTGCAGCCATTTAAGAGATGTATCAAGATAAAGGACTCGGAATGAAAAAATAAACAAACAAAAAAAGATGCCTGGCTTGTAGTTAGCTCACCTCCAGTTTCCCCATGCCAAAACCCGCCAGTCAGAACACACGTACCCTCTTCTTCTGCTATAAAGCTTTTCACTCCCTGCCTGACTTTGAGTCTAGGCCAAACCTCAGTGATGGTGGCTGACTCCCTTGCTATAGCCAGTTCTGGATAAATACCTCTGTTCTCATTTGGACAGTCTTACTTATTTCCACAGCACTCTACAGTTTCCTTACTTACGCTGTGTCCTTCTGACCAGTTCCATAGGGAGGGAGGACAGGTGTTAATTCAGGCAAAGTGGATGCTGTGGTGCTAGAGGCCAAAAGGGACAGGAAAAGCAGTGCTTCCGATGACACAGAAGAGTTTGGTTTGCACTGACCTGAACCATAGGCCTAGATTGTGCCAGTTGAGCATCCCAGGCAGTATTTGGGCACCAAGAATTCAGACTAAGGGTTCAGTTCAAAACAGACATCTTTCTAGCTCCTTGAAGCTGGAAAAGAAGAGAGATACACTTGGTGCAGAGAGAGAACCCACTTTATAGTCAAGCTAATTTTTTGTTGTGAGAAACAAAGACTTTCTCAAAATAGCTCAATGAAAAGGGGCTTGATTTATGAGTACAGGCAACTCATCACACACAGAAATAGGAAATAGAACTCTGCCAGCTCCCTGGCCTGGGAAGTCATTAGAGAAGAGGGCCCTTCACTCTGTGTCTCTGCAGCTGAGAGGGCTCTTGTCTATTTCTTCTCAATTTTGCTCTCCACACCAACTCCATTCTCTTCAACGGCCAGACCAGTCTCTAACTACTTAGCAGTTCGTACATGGCCCCAAAGCAGCCACTCGAGGCACCAAGCCTACTTGAGCTTCCGTGGGGAGCATCACCGTTGTCTGGTACAGTCTCCACATCTCTTGGTTCAAACTCTCAAAAAGAGGTACCTGTTTGCACCATTTATCTGCCAAGCCACACAGGCTGTACACAGATCACTGGTCAGGCAGTGGGTTGTGCCTTCAGGTCATCCATCCACAGGTCCATCACTGGAGGCTGAAGGAACAAGGTCATGTCTTACATAAGAATGTGAGCATGTGGATGTTGTAAGTATGTGCAATTATAGGAAGCAGTATTATTAAATAACACAGACTATATATATCCACCACAATCATTACAAATGTCCACTGAGGAAAAACAATGAATCATGGGATATGACAGTGGGCTGGAGAATAAAGCTTATTCCTAGAAAGATTCCTAGAGAAGATGAAGGGAAGAGGGTGCATGGGGAAGGGGCCAGGACGGACTTTTTCCTGCTGGCAGAAGAGCTGTGGTCAGCAGGAAACGGGGCCAAGCATGTTAGGACTTGAAAAGGACACAGGCTGCTAGGCTTTTCTGTAGTTCTCAGAATATTCAGTGTGGATGAGGCAGAGAGATTATCAAGTCCATCCCTAACACACTTCAAATGAGAGCACTGAGGGTCAGAGTGGCTGGTGACACAGGGACACAGCTGTTCAAGTTAGAACCGAGGCCAGAATTCAAGTCCCTGTCTCCAAGCTCAGCCTTCTTTCTACTATAGACCATTCGGAATCCCTCAGCTGGCTCACCCCTTTGCTAGGGCAAGTCCTACCTTTCCGTTACCGGGAATTTATTCATGGCATATATGGTGGCAAAGAGGGAGACGGGCTCGCCCCTCCTTGTTGGTCTTTTAAGAGGACAATTTGTTCCTCAGCATTGTCATTATTCTCTTCTCTAAAACCGCTTGAACCCTGGCCCACACGTCCTTGAGCACCCCCAACACTGAGTCATTCCTCAGAGTGTAGACAAAGGAGCTGAGGAATGGAGTCGCAACACTGCTCCGTAGTGAAGGGATCTTGTTGACCTCGAGATATTCTTTCTGGGAGGGTGTCACATAGATAAACACTGTGATGCCACCAGAAGTCATGGCTGTCATCAGGTGGGAAACACAGGTGTTAAAGGCCTTCTTCCTTCCACTTGAGGAAGGGATGCGCACTATCGTCTAGATGATGTAGGCGTAGGAATAGGCCACCAGGACTATGCAGCAGAGGATGACGGTGGATGAAAGCAGAAAATCCATCAGCTCAAGGGCAGTGGTGTCTGTACAGGCCAAGGCCAGCAAAGGCCCGCTGTCACGGAAGAAGTGGTTAATAATGTTGGAGCCGCAGAAGGGCAGCCAGGAGATGAGGATGGTTGGAAAGAGCACAGACAGAAAGCCTCCCACCCACGAGAACACGACGGTCCCAATGCAGACAGAAGGCCTCATGATGGTGGTGTACTGCAGGGGGTAGCAGACAGCAGCGTAGCCTTCACATGACATGACTGTCAGCAGAAGAAACTCTACTGTGCCCAGGAAGAAGTAGAAATAGCACTGGGTGATACCCCCAGCGAAGGAAATGGTTTTATCCGCAGTTGCTAAGTTGGCCAACGCTTTTGGAGAAATGACGGAGGTGAAGAGGATGTCCAGGATAGGGGCTGCACAGGAAGAAGCACATGGGGGTGTGGAGGCGGGGTAGGACAGCACAGTGGAGATGATGAGCAGGTTCCCCACAGGGTCAGCAGGAACGTGGGTGGCAGCAGCACCAGGAACAGCAGTTCCACCTGCCTGCTGAGGGCAAAGCCCAGCAAAACAAACTCTCTACCGGTGGCGATCTGGTTCGCCATGGGCCTGGGCGGCAGGGCTCGGTTCCTCTGATGGAACCGAAGGAGAAGGTGCTTAGGGGGTCACTCAGTGTACAAAACCCCGTGGCTACTCACTAGAAAAATATGAACATAAAGTGTGTTAATCCATACTAGATATGTGATACAAATTTAACTTGGATTTAAATTATTTGTCTATCAAACTGAAACCTTTTTAAGTGCTGATGTTCTTTGTTAACAAAAGTGTCTGCCTTGAGACCTACATTGTCACGCAGCTCATTAAAACTTTCTAAAAAATAATATAGCAATTTGTATCAAAATCCTTAAAATTGAGCAAACTCTTAGACTCAGAAATCCATCAGGAAGGAATAGTCATGGATGTGTTAAAAGGCTTGGCTATAACATTCATTACAGAATTGCTTACAATAGTGAAAATTTGGCAACAACTTAACTAACCAGAAATGAGGGATGGAATAAATAAATTATGAAACATCAAAACAATACCATACCATGCAGCCATTAAAATTATACTGTACTATATTATGTAAATGACACATTTTATGTAACAACAAATAGTCATGAGGTATCATTACTATTATTAAGCTTTTTTTTTTATTTTTTTTTATTTTTAGAGAGAGGGGAAGGGAGGGAGAAAGAGAAGGAGAGAGGGAGAGAAACAGCAATGTATGGTTGCCTCTCACATGGCCCTCACTGGGACCTGGCCCGCAACCCAGGCATGTGCCCTGACTGGGAATCGAACCAGGACCGCTTGGTTCCCAGCCCGCGCTCAATCCACTGAGCTACACCAGCCAGGGCTATTATTAAGCTTTTTAAAGCAAGTTATAAGTAGTAGTAACATTGTGATCCCACTTTGGGGGTAAAATGTAAATCAGCAAAGGTCCTACAATAATCAGGACATTGCTAAAAAAAGAAGAAATTAGGGGAGACTTGCCCTGGTAGAGAGCAGGACATAAAAATAACGTAATTAAGTCAAGATGGTGTTGGCACAAATACACAAAAACTCCAGCAGAACTAAAGAGAGCCAAGAAACAGACCCACGCAAATATGAAACAGTGACGCGCGCTGGAGGCGAAGGAAACTGTCGGTGCGATGGACCACACAGGGGAAAGTGACACTGGAATCCCTACCTCATATCAGACACTAACGTCCACTCAGATGGACAAAAAAATTAAATGTAAAAATAAAAACTTTTAGGAGAAAATGTAGGAGAATGTTGTTTTGGGCCTTAGGGTAAAAAAACTGATTAAAGATCTGAAAAGTGCTAAACAAAAAAGAAAATTTTGATAAATTGAGCTACATTAAATAATAATTTCTGTTTATTAAAAGACCCCCAAAAATAGCCCTGGCTGGTGTAGCTCAGTGGATTGAGCCTGGCCTGGGAACCAAGCGGTCCCGGTTCGATTCCCAGTCAGGGCACATGCCTGGGTTGCGGGCCAGGTCCCTGTGAGGGCCATGTGAGAGGCAACCATACATGGCTGTTTCTCTCCCTCTCTTTCTCCCTCCCTTCCCCTCTGTCTAAAAATAAATAAAAATAAAAATTAAAAAAATCTTAAAAAAAAAATTAAAAAAAGACCCCCAAAAATAAGCTTAAAGGCCAATTACAAATGGGGAAAACATATTTGTGATACAGATAGTGGGTAAATGTTTATCTGTAATATATAATCAATATATTGATCTTACAAGGCCATAATAAAAAGCAATCCAATAAAAATATTGGCCAAGCATTAGATCTGAATTCTATTAAAGAGGAACAAAGTATAGCCAATAAAGATACAAAGAGACACTTGAGCTCATTAGTCATTAGGGAAATGCTTATTAAAACAATACCGAGACAACATTTTATACCCACCATACTGTAAAACCAGAGAAATATGTCAATAACAAGTGTTGGGAGAACACAGATCCAAAGAAATTCTTTTACATTGCTGGTGGGAGTGTAGGTTCATATAATTACTTTGGAAAGTAATTTGTCATTACTTTGTAAAAATGAACATTCATATGCTCTGTAACCCAATAATTTTCCTTCTAGGTGAAGAAACTTGTGCATATGCACCAGAAGACAAGCAAGAATATTCACAGTAGAAAGAAAGAAAGAAAAAAAAGAGAAAAAGAGAGAAAGAAAAAAGAAAGAAACCAATGTCCCAAGGCAGGAGAAGAAACAAACAGTGGCTGGACCACACAATGGAATATTAGATAATGGTGAAATGAATGAACTACAGCTCAATCAACAGTAAGGATGAATCTCAGAAACATTAGAGAAAAGACAATCCCAGGAGGCTACACACAGTAAGATTTTTTTAATTTAAGCTTAAAAAAAAAAACTAAATAATATATTGTATGGGCATTATACAGTGTAATAAATATGATTTTTTTTTAAAAAGGGGGAAGGATAAACACAAAATTCTTAACAGGGGTTACCTCTGGGGTGGGGAGGCAGGACATGGGCTAGAGGAGGAATCAGTATTTATAATTACCCATTTTGGATTTGGGTGATGGCTCAATGGTGTTCAATATATCATTAAACTTTATAATATAGATGTTGGTAAACGTTAAACATATTGTTTAACAGGTGCCAAAATTTATACTTAAAAAGATAATAAAGAAAATGTATGCCAAACTGATAAGAGTGGTCATTACTTGGTAGGACTCCAGGGGATCACTACTTTCTTCTTCAGTGCCTATATTTTCTGTATTTTTTTTACAAGGAACCAGTGTTTCCTTTATATTAAAAAAAGTTAGAGTTATCTGAAAAGGAGACATATATATTGATTATTGACTGTGCACAGATGTGGTTATAAGGGTGAGGGGGAACATACGTGAGCAAGTACATGTTGAGTGCTGGCTGCAATGTAGGGCCTGAGACTGACACCAGTCTTAGGAGGTGATAGGAAAATACTTGCCCTGAACAGCTCTTGGTCTTAAAAAACGTGAAGGAACCTGAGTTCAGGGAAATCACAAATAGAGAAAAAAATAAAAACAAGCAAAGTTGCTTTCAGAGGACATTAGTCCAGAAAGCAAACCAAATGTCAAGGGAACAAATTCCAGGGACAAGGTTAAATCGGCTCAGATAACCATGAAAGGTTGGCATGGACACGAGATAGAAGGAGCCATGTTCTTACTAGTGACCAAGAGGTCTATGGACTGAACTAGGAAACAGAAGAATAAATTTGTACAGGAAGAAGACTGTAAAAATCCTGAGGACTGAGTTAACCTCCGCAGTCTCAGCTGAGTCAGAATTCTGTATCAGCATTCCGGCAAGAGACCACCCCCAAGACCTGCCCCGCTCAGCACAGTCAGGTCATATACGCAGTCTCTCCTGTCAGTCTCTCCTCGTTGCATAAGGATATTTTGTTATTTTTGGAAGCTTAAAAATTCACATACCATATAATCTACCCATTTAAAGTATACAAATCAATAGCTTTTAATATATTTTTTATCAACTCCCTCCAACTTCTGGCAACTATTTATCTACTTTCTGAGTCTGAAAATTTGCCTAGTCTGGACATTTTATATAAATGGATCATATAATATGTGGTATTGCATGTCTGACTTCTTTCACTTACCATAGTGTTTTCAAGGTTCAGCCATGTTGGAGCATGGGCCATCGCCGAAAATCTTGAAGAAGAATGTAGTGAGGGTGAAGGCCATGGCCCTAGGGAGAGGCTCTGACCCCTGGACTTAGGAGAGAGTTGCTCGCACACACACAGCAATTACTGCCAGTGGATCTGTTCAAAGTCTACAAAATTAAGAATGATAACAGAGAGTGAACCTGGGCTTTACCACCAAATTTGGAAATGCTCAGATGAAGGAACAAGACAAGTCATTTAACTCTCAGAATATGTCTTTGCAGGAACTGCTACTGTACCCAGTGGAAAATCACTCCTTTGTATCTAAAATATCAAGAAGTGTAATGATGCCCTGGCTGGTGTAGCTCAGTGGATTGAGCGTGGGCTGGGAACCAAAGGGTCCCAGTTCGATTCCCAGTCAGGGCACATGCCTGGGTTGCAGGCCAGGTCCCCAGTGAGGGCCACGTGGGAGGCAACCACACATTGCTGATTCTCTCCCTCTCTTTCTCCCTCCCTTCCCCTCTCTCTAAAAGTAAATAAATAAAATCTTTAAAAAAAAAAAAGAAGTGTAATGAAGACCACGATACACACTTTAGATTAGAACAGGAACTCTGCCCTCTAGGCACCGGAGGAAAGCCACACTCACCTCAACTGGAAGCCCCTCAGCTGTTGGTTCAGTCTGCTCACCTGGGCTTTACTGCCACCTAGGACCTTCTGTAGTAATTATCTTGATGAAAAGCCACAGTGAGCTCCATCCACATTAGATCAGCAGCTCTGACAGGTGAAATGAACCCCTCCTAACTCATTTAGATTTCTGCTCCATTGGGAAGTCTTCCCTGACAAGCATGCGCATAGTGTAGACAACTGAAAGGTCTAGCCTGTTGAATATTTATGCTGCTCAGGAAGATACAGGGCATAGCACCCACTCCAGCACTGAGGGGCCCATGAATCCTCTGGGGATCTTACCCCGAGCAGGTGAAGAAGTGGCCTTCAGTTTAGTTAAGCCATCCATTGACCAACTGGAGCCTCCCATGCTGTCTACACAGCCTGGGGCAGGGTGGGAGTGGGGAAGCACCTCTCCACCAAGCTTCCGGATGATGTTTGTCCCCCCTTCCTGCTACTATCTTCCCTGCCTCCTCTCCAGTGCTGCTCAGCACCTGCAGCCCAGTGTTCATTGCTTCTCGATTCTGGGGCAAATTGGTAATGAAACACTGTGCTCACCTGACAGGCAACAATTACCATCATGCTTCTCTCATTTATTCTTCTTCTGTCCCCTCAATCCAACATGTACCATCTACCCATGAGATTTTTCCAGAGACTGGTAGACCAGGTGCCCCCAGGGCTAAATGTCTTCTGGGGGGACTGAAGAACAGTCAAAAATCTTGAAAAAGGAGCCCTGATCAGGTGGCTTAGTTGGTTGGAGTATCATGATCCCCCATCAGGGTACATACCTAGGTAACAGGTTTGGTCCCCAGTCAGGGTTTGTGCGAGAGGCAACCAATCGATGGTTCTCGCTCTCTGTCTCTCTCTTTCTCTCATCAATAAATATATCCTCAGGTGAGTATTTTTTTTTAATCTTGTAGGAGGAATATAGTCTGTTGAGAAAACTCAGGACTTGGAGCCAAGTGCCACCTCTTATCACCCTTAAGATTGGACAAATCACCTTACCTTCCTGGACATCTGCATGTGAATCTTCAAATGACAAACAGAGATAATGCTCTTTTCTCCAATTTTTCTCAGCCTGGTTGAGAAGCTCAAAATGGAAAATAAGATAATTCATACAAGGTACCCTAGGACATCGTGAACCATCATATCAAGTGTTGCTCTTACTTCAAGAAGCTCCACTATTCTACAATTTTGGCAAAGAACAAATCTTGTTTTCCTTGTCCCTGCTGAGACATTGGCCATCCCACCCTGGAACACTATCACTTCTGCCCTTGGTTTCATCTTGTCAGGTCACAATTTTGCCTCAGTTGTGTTCTCCTTGAACAGCATATCTGGTTGTCTACAAAGAGGGAAGGCAAAGGGAAAATCCTCTCCATGAGAATTTTGTTAACCCTCTTAGCCTAGGATTTCTGGATTGAAGAGCATACTCCTCTGTCTCCCACATTCCACAGAAAGATCAGCAATACTCAGAGCAACACTCATAGGGGACTGAGCAATACTCACATCAGCCCAGATGAGGCCAACTGGCCACCTCCAGCATGCCCTGCCCACACAGCAGCCTGGGCTTAGGCACAGTAACATTGAGGCTTCTGCTGCCACAAACTGACTGGGCACTCTCAGGGCTGAAAGTGACAATACTATGGAAGCATCTCACTTTGGGATCCCATGATTGGAGCTCCACTGGGGCAGGGTGGGGCAGGGTGGGGCAGGGTGGGGCAGGGTGGGCAGGATTGGCTCAGGTGAGAGCGTACACTTTCAGAGAAGGATCCAATCATAGGGAGTCCTCAGGGGCACAATTTACAAAGCTTCCCTGAATGCCAAGTCTGAGCCTAATGCCCCTGAGGCCCACTTAGGAAAAGATGCAAACCCAAATATGTCTACACTAGCAAGAACTGAAGTCAGAACACTAGCCAACATTAACACCACCAAGAATACCTTAGAGAGCCCTCAGTGCACAGTCCTCTATCTGCTCCTGTCTCTGGTCCCATCAGGAACTGTGTTTACCCCTCCCAGTCCATGCTGCCTAATACCATCCCCTCCAACATCCCAAAGTACTTCTATCAACAGACCAAATCTTCAGGGATCTTCCACCATCCAAAAGAAAAAAACCCAAGCTTCTCAGCCTGACACTCAAGAGCCCCACCCTGACCTCTCCCAGAATTACCTCTGAGCCTGAGCTCCCACCTTACACACTCCCATACACATCTTTTACTTCAGTCAAACCACTATCCTTACTCTGCCCCAAACTGGCCTGGTGTCCCCACGTGCCTGAGCACTGGCAACGTCTTCTCCACCCACCTAATCTCCAGGGCCCAGCTCTTGTTCCTCCTGCTCAAACCTACATGGGGTTCTCCCTCTCTAGAAATACTTTTCTTGGAATCAGAGATCCATGATGTAGAACTTATGTTATTAACCTTTTTTATTTAAATATAACAGATACACATAAAAGTGCACAAGTCATAAGCTCAATGAATTATTACAAAGTGAACACACTCATGTAACCACCACCCAGGTCAAGAGATAGAATGGTACCAGCACCTCAGAAGTCCTTTTCAAGCTCCCTACCTCCATCCCAAAGGTAACCTTCATCCTGATGTCTTAACAACATGGGTTAATATTTGCCTGTTTTTGAAATGCATACAAATGGAATCACGTATTGTTTCGGGATGGCCATCTTTTGTTCAACCTTGTATTTGAGAGATTCAACCATGTTGTGTGTGACTCATTTTCACTGCCATATAATATTTTATCATCACACACACAAACACCCCTTTAGTCAACTAGTTTGATTACACCTGGTTTTCAAATTCAAATTATCAGTGACTAAGAACATGGTATCAGAGGGTTTTTTTAATCAGAGTTCTTTTTTAAGATCCAAAGTGGAATTCTTACTTAAGATCCAAAGTGGAATTCTTACTGTATGGAAATTTATTTAACATAAGTGACATTCATAAATTTCTAGATTAAGGCACAAAATTACTATAAAGGCCAATGACCTTAGAGCGATGAGGACAACTGAAGGCTGCCACCTTATCCTGCCTTAGCTCCAGCCACTCCCATGCCTGCCTTTTATTTACCTGAGCATATTAATGGTACCAGCAACTGGGTGAAAAGAACAAATATTTTCCAGATCCAACCAACAATTTTATGATGTACTAACAACTCTCATGAGGATGCTATTCATAAGCTTTTTTAAAGTTTTAGCTTCACCATATATTTGCTGTTTTATATTAGCCACCACCTCCCTCCAGGTGTGTATGATCATAGAACCATGGAAGCTTGGTGATTGGAGGGTCCTCGTGCTACAGCCTCCTCATTTCACAGATGGAGATATTAAGTCCAATACAGGTTAAATGAATTGTCCAAGGGAACAAAGTTGTTGAAGGAGTAAAGCCCAGCTCTCCTGACTAGAGCAGTTTGGAGGACAAGAAAACCAGTGAAGGCTAGAAATGCATGCCCAGGATTTATGGAAGTTGTGGGATGGAAATTGAGCCTTACGGTCTTTAAATTGGGAGCAATGAGCACTGGAAGTGAGTAGAAAGAGCCAGGTGCTATGTCAGGCTACCATTTATATGACTCCCTGAAGGCGGAAACTAGATTTTAATCATCTTGGTATTTCCTAAGCCTCAGTACCATGTAAGGGACACAAGAAAGGCTCAACAATGAGTGAGTGAGTGAGTAAGCGACTAGGTATGAAACTCTATACTCTGGAAAAGTTTATGTAGAGAAGAAAAAAAAGAATGGAACCTCAGTGAAGGCCTTCAGTTAAAAGGCAGGAGAAGGAGCCCTGGCCGGTGTGGCTAAGTTGGTTGGAGGACCATTCCATAAACCAATAGGCAGGCCACGGGTTGGATTCCTAGTCAGGGCATATGCCTAGGTTTCAGGTTCTATCCCTGTTTGGGGTGCATATGAGAGGCAGATGTTTCTCATGTCAATTTTTCTCTCTTTCTCTCCCTCCATTCCCCTCTCTCTAAGATCAGTGAGTAGGCTCTCACATGAAGATTAAAAAAAAAAAAGGCAGAAGAGGAGTCACCATGGGGAGCAAGAGGAGTCAGAAAGCAAAAGGACAGAGAGTCATGCAGTGTCAGTGAGCAGGGGAGGAGAAACTCAAGATGGCAAGAGTGTCAACGGCACCAAATATATGAAGAGGTTATGAAGAACAAGAATGATGAACAAGTAATTGAATAATTAAAAAATAGTAAGGCAAAATGCCTATTACTAAGCTGGAACAATAGCATATTTTGGCTGGGCACGAGGTAAGGCTCTGATGTAGCCAAGAAGGAAGAGGAGATAACATCCATCCCAGCCTGGCGCCATTGACCTGCTTCCTGAGCCTGTGGCAGTTCTTTCCACACGCATGTATACATGCAGTTCTGGAATTTACGCGTTTCGAGCATAGCTCCGTGTGATTCCCGTGTGGGCAAGTGTGGATCATGTCTGTGGAATAGGAATCCTCTAATGGAAATTTGACAAAAATGTATCTTAAGAAATTCTCTGACTTGCTGAGCCTCTTCCTCCCAAAGTCCAGAAGCTTATGTTAATGAATCCCTGCCTCAATGTTCTATGGTCCTAAAAGTTAACAGCCATAGTTAGCTTACCCTCAATTTACTTGTCTCCTGTTTTATGTATTACCCTGGTCCTGTCTGCCACCGGACCTGAATTTACATCCTAATGCTCTGCTAATGAGTAATCCTACCCCTGTTCTGCCTAAGCCCATGAATAATCAATCCAATGTAAATACGTCCTAAAGCTTCTAATAAAAACCCTGGCTAAGCTACCCATGAGACCTTTTCCCAAGATGGAGGAATTGGTCCCGTGGCTCCGGACTCTCTTCTCCCTGCATGTCTCGGTATGAGATTCTTTTACTCATCGAGTTGCGGTCACCCACAGGTTTCGGCAGGGACAAAATCCCCACGACATGAGCCCATTCCTCAGAGCATCCACTTACATTAGTGCCTTGAGTTCTGCAGCAAATAGAGGTAAGAAGTGCCCCCTCATATCTATTTGCATAAAAAATGAGGACCAGAACTCTGATCCTTATTGAGGTTCAAGGACCTCAGCACCTATCAAGTACCCTCTTGGAACACAGTAGACCCTAAAGATGCTCAGTAAATGCAGCATGCATAAATAACCGAATGTTGACTTCAGAGAAACATTTATAATAAAATGGTATGAAATCCGTGGTAAAAACTGGGCAGCAACGTGAAAACCCTCGAAATATCATTTCTCATGTCTTCCCTGAGACCACTATTGACCCAGCATGTCTCAGATCACCAGACTAGGTCAGGACCAGAGGATTTGAAGAATGAAGGGCTCATCTTCATCAGCCCTGGCTTTAAATGTCAGGAACAGTGTCAGGGCTATCACTATCAAAGCTTCTGGAGGCACTGATGCCACTGGCCTGACCTCTGCCAGGCAGTACAAGTTTGTTTCAGCTCTTTACTACTCAACAAACGTTTGACACCTCCTGTGTCTCAGGTACTTTTAGTAGATGCTCAACATACCCCTATCAGAGAACAAACCCATTCTTTGCCCTCCAGAGCTTATAGTCTGGAGCAGAAGGTCCAGAGACGAACTTCAGGGTACGCCAGGAAATCCCTTAAATTAGATGCAAAACGTTGTATCTAGATAGGGAAGAAGGTGGGAAGAGTCAAATTTTGAAATGGCTTTGTGATTCAAAAAAGATTAAGAACCACCGATTTGGGAGCATTTGTTTCCCACATTTCTAAGTTCTTGGCAAGTACCCAAGCACTGACAGCATCTCCCTGGTGTCTCCTAACCTGCTAATGTGTAGACGACTTGTCTTCCTCACAAGCTCCAGGCAGACTCCTGGTGGTGGAGGAGGGAAGCACACCTCTTGGTTGCCCTGGTCTGCAGTTCCCAGGAGCTCCATCCCAGGAAGGGTGAGTTTATCCAGGGAGTGGCTCCCCCTTCTTTTGTAATTCTTTGGGCTCATATTGGGGGACAAACCACTGCCTACAACCTGACAGGCAGAATGACTAGGGAGAAATTCTGATCTTTTTTGAAACTACTGTGGGCTTCCTGAGACTTCTCCAGTCTGAACACCACTGACTGAGATGGAAAAACATGATTTTCTTTTTAAAAGGGTCAAAGAAAGGTCAGTGCGTGGTTCAAACTTGGAGGAAGAGGGCAAAGCGAGCAAACGCACTGGGCAGCAACTGTCTGGTCTAGCAGTCCTCTTTCTCGTGCAAATTAATAACGTGTCATTCTTAAATGTTCATCACCCGAATGTACACTTTTGTTAGTTTGACTCACAAAACACCACTCACCCATCCCCAGATACAACCTGACTCTTCAGAAAGGATGAACAGATCCCCCGAGGCTTCCTTGGAATGATACACCGTACTCCTCCTACATGCTTTACTTTTCTGCTGATTCTGTAAGATATAAAACATTTAAATTTAAAAAATGGAGTGTTCTAATGAGCTTGAACCCCAATATTTTTGAAAATGTAAGGCCTAGAAGCCAGAATAAGTTACATTTAAATTACCAGCAATTTTCTGATTCAATTTTGAGGACAGACTGTGTTTGCTTTGTTTTTAATTTTTATTGAATTTATTGGGGTGACACTGGTTAACAAAATTATACAGCTTTCAGGTGCACAGTTCTACAACACGTCATCTGTATATTGTATTGGGCATTCAACACCCAGGTCAAGTCTCTTCCCATCACCATTTATCCCCCCTTTCCCCTCTTCTACCTCCCCCAGCCCCCCTTTCCTTTTGGTAATCACCATGCTATTGTCTGTGTCTGAGTTTTGTTTTGTTTTGTTTTGCTTAATGCCTTTACCTTTTTCACCCAGCATCCCTACCCACTCCCCTCTTTCAGCTGTCAGTCTGTTGTCTGCATCTATGAGTCTGTTTCTAAATTGTTTGTTAGTTTATTTTGTTCATTAAATTCCATATATAAGTGAAATCATATGGTACTTCTCTTTCTCTGATTTATTTAACTTAGCATAATACTCTCTAGGTCTATCCATGCTATTGCAAAAGGTAAGATTTCCTTTTTTATGGCTGAGTAGTATTCCATTGTATAAAAGTACCACAGCTTTTTTATCCACTTATCTACTGATGGACACTAGGGCTATTTCCAAATCTTGACTATTGTATATAATGCTGCAGTGAACATAGAGGTGCATATATTATTTCAAATTAGTGTTTTGGGTTTGTTTAGATATATTCCCAGGAGTGGATTCACTGGGTCATAAGGCAGTTCCATTTTTAATTTTTTGAGGTAAGTCCATACTGTTTCCACAGTGGCTGCACCAATCTGATTCCCACAAATGGTCCATGAGGGTGCCCTTTTCTCTACATCTTCTCCAGTACTTGCTGTGTTTGATTTATTTTATTGATGATAGCCATTCTGACAGGTAGGAGGTGATATCTCATTGTGGTTTTAATTTGCATTTTCCTGAAGATTAGAGATGCTGAGCATCTTCTCACACGTCTGTTGTCCATTTGTATGTCCTCTTTGGAGATGTGTCAGCCCTTTGCCTATTGACTGGACTGTTTGTTTTTGGGTGTTCAGTGGTATAAATTTGTTTATTTATTTATTTATTTATAGAGAAAAGGGAAGGGGTGGAGAAAGAGAGGAGGAGAAACATTGATGTGAGAGAGAAGTATCAATAAATTGTCTCTCATACATGCCCCAACTAGGGACCACAACTGCAACCAGGACACGTGCCCTGACTGGGAATCAAACTGGTGACCTCTCAATTTGCCCAGTGACGCCAAACCAACTGAGCAATATCGGTCAGGGCGAGGTGAATAAATTCTTTATAAATTTGGGATATTAATCCCGTATCAGATATATCATTGGTGAATGAGTTCTCCTATTCAGTGAGTTGTCCTTTCATTTTGTTGATGGTCTCCTTTGCTGTGAAAAAACCTTTTAGTTTGATGTAGACCCATTTGTTTATTTTTTCTTTTGTTTCCCTTGCCCAAGGAGGTATATCAAAAACATATAGCTATGAGAAATGCCCAAGATTTTACTGCCTATGTTTTCTTCTAGGAGTTTTATGGTTTCCTTTTTTTTAATGTGGAATATTTTAAGTATATTTTATTGATTATGCTTATTACAGTTGCCCGAATTTTCCCCCTTTGCACCCCACTGCCCGATACCCCCCTTCCCTCCAGCAATCCACCCCCCTTAGTTCATGTCCATGGGTCATGCATATAAGTTCTTTGGCTTCTCCATTTCCTATGCTAAATAACCTTCACCTGTCTATTTTGTATCTCTCATTTAGGCTTCTGATTCCCTGTACCTTTTCCCCCATTCTCTACCCTTCCCTTCCCTGCTGATAATTCTTCATGTGATCTCCATTTCTGTGATGTTGTTACTGTTCTGCTTGTTTGCTTAGTTTGTTTTGGTTTTAGGTTTAGTTGTTGACAGTTGTGAGCTTGTTCTCATTTTACTGTTCATAGTTTTGATCCTCTTCTATTTCTTAGATAAGTCCCTTTAACATTTCATATAATAAGGGCTTGGTGATGATGAACTCCTTTAACTTGACCCTATCTGGGAAGCCCTTTATCTGCCTTTCCATTCTAAATGATAGCTTTGCTGGATAGAGTAATTTTGGATGTAAGTCCTTGCCTTTCATGACTTTGAATACCTCTTTCCAGACCCTTTTTGCTTGTAAGGTTTCTTTTGAAGAATCAATCAGCTAATAGTCTCATGGGAACTCCCTTGTAGGTAACAATCTCCTTTTCTCTTATTAATTCTAAACTTCTCTCCTTATCTTTAATCTTGGGTAATATAATTATGATGTGCCCTGGCATGTGCTTCCTTGGGTCCAACTTCTTTGGGACTCCCTGAGCTTCCTCGATTTCCTGGAAGTCTGTTTCCTTTCCCAGATTAGGGAAGTTCTCCTTCATTATTTTTTCAAATAAGTTTCAATTTCTTGCTCTTCCTCTTCTCCTTCTGGCACCCCTATGATTCGGTTGTTGGAACATTTACAGTAGTCCCAGAGGTTCCTAAGCCTCTCCTCATATTTTTGAATTGTTTCTTCATTCTGTTCTGGTTGAATATTTATTTCTTCCTTCTGCTCCAAATCGTTGATTTGGGTCCTGGTTTCCTTCCCTTCACTGTTGGTTCCCTGTATATTTTCCTTCATTTCACTTTGCATAGTCTTCACTTTTTCCTTTATTTTCAGACCATACTCAACTATTTCTGTGAGCATCCTGATTACCAGTGTTTTGAGCTCTGCATCTGGTTGACTATCTCTTCGTCACTTAGTTCTTTTTCTGGAGTTTTGATCTGTTCTTTCATTTGGGCCATATTTCTTTGTCTGGGCATACCTGTTACATTGTAAGGGGAGGAGCTTTAGGTATCCGCCAGGGCAGGGCAACATACCTCACTGCACGGTGGCACTGTATGTGGGGGAGGGGTCAGAGAGGGAACAATGCTGCTTGCTCAGCTCTCAGCCGGCTTTCAGTCACTTCCCCCACTACCCACAATCAAATTGGGCCCTTCTAGTGCTGATTCCCTAGTAGGTAGGTTTGTGTATGTTCTAGGACCCTGCAGATGTCTCCAATAAACTCTCCTGTGAGGCTGGGAGTTTCTCCTGCTGCCTCAACCCCCACAGGTTTTTACAGTCACAGGTTTTGAGGCTTTCTTTTCCAGTGCTGGAACTCTGGGTTGCATGGTCTGTCTCCCTCCCCATTTGTTCCTCCTGGTTTATCTGCATGTAAATGTGGGACTGCCAGCCGCTGCCTTACTCTCCCCCTCCTCCAGCTGGCACCTTGCCAAGTGTCCTCTCCACCAGCTACCCGCCCCTCCTACCGGTCTGAATGAATGTTTCTTCTTTAACTCCTTGCTTGTCAGGCTTCCAAACAGTTTGATTTTTTTGGCAGTTCTTGTTATTTTTTCTTTTTTTTTAAGATTTTATTTATTTATTTTCAGAGAGAGGAGAAGGGAGGGAGAAAGAGAGGGAGAGAAACAGCAATGTACGGTTGCCTCTCGCATGGTCCTCACTGGGAACCTGGCCCGCAACCCAGGCATGTGCCCCGACTGGGAACCGAACCGGGACCCTCTGGTTCCCAGCCCGTGCTCAATCCACTGAGCTACACCGGCCGGGCTATTTTTTCTTTTTTAATTTGTTGTTGTCCTTTTTGTTGTGTGAGGAGGCAAAGTATATCCACCTACATCTCCATCTTGGCCAGCTCCATTTCCTATACTATTATGGTTTCAAGTTTAACATTTAAGTCTTTAATCCATTTTGAGTTTATTCTTTCATATGGTATAAGAAGATGATCTAGTTTCATTTTTTTGCACATGTCTGTCCAATTTTCCCCACACCATTTATTGGCTAGACTACCCCATTGTATGTTTTTGCCTGTTTGTCAAATATTAATTGACCATAAAGGTGCAAGTTTATTTCTGAGATCTCTGTTATGTTCTATTGATCTATTTTTATGTCTGTTTTTATACCATTTCCTTGCTGTGTGATTAGTATGGCCTTGTGAGCAGGTATTATGATTCCTTCAACTTTGTTCTTCTTTCTCAAGATTGCTGTGGCCATTTGGATTCTTCTGTGGTTCCATATAAATTTTTGGAATATTTGTTCTAGTTCTGTGAAATACACCATTGGTATTTTTATAGGTATTGTGTTGAATCTATAGATTGCTTTGGGTAGTATGAACATTTTAATGATGTTAATTCTTCCTATCCAGGGACATAGTATGAGCTTCCACTTATTTGTGTCTTACTCAATTTCTTTCTTCAGTGTCTTACAATTTTCTGAGCACAGATCTTTTACATCCTTGGTTAATTTTATCCGTTGGTATTTATTTTTTTGATGCAAACGTGAATGGGATTGTTTTCTTAGTTTCCCTTTCTGAGAGTTCATTTATGATATGTAGAAATGTAACTGATTTCTGCATCTTTACTTTGTATCCTGCTACTTTCCTGAATTCAGTTCTAGTAGCTTTTTGGTGGAATCGTTAAGGTTCTCTATTTACAGGATCATGTCATCTGCAGACTATTTGTTTTGAATAAACCTTCACTGCTATAAAGCCACACAACAGTGTTCTCAATGGCTTAAGACCATGCCGAGCTACACTGAAATGTTTTGTGCTGCGGAAAGTGATCCAGCTCTGAGGAATAGAATGTGTCTTGGGAAGTGAGCCTAGGGCCAAATGGGGCTTTCCCTTTTCATTGGGCCTCAGAGACCAGGGTCCTACAACCAGGGCAACCAAGCAGAGAGAGAGGTAAGGAGGGCATTAAATGGAGAAGGCAATGTGGAACATAAGGAGGGATCAGGAAAGTGTCAATGAAAAAAAAAAAAAAACTTTTGTATATATGGCTGTGGGACTCTAAGAAGAATAATTTCTTGTATCTTGTCCTATGGGTTTTTCTCACCTTTTTTCTACACTAGAATTCTCTTTTATTATCCCAAGGCTTTTGGACAAAACTCTTGTAGTGGGTGTTACAGCCTCTGGTACGTGGTCAGATAACGGAGGGCTCTTGTCTGCACTTGGGCTGAGGAGGTGTGGGGAGAGCCGTAGAGCTGGAGAAGCTGGTCACAGGTGGCCAGAACATCAACAGAACTTCGGAACCAACAGAGATTGACAGAAAATATAAGCATTCCTCTTGGAATTACATGGGAGCAGATCTAATAAACTACTAAATTCTCAGTTGTCAATCAGGATCTGGGTTTGGATTCTTGTGATTTTTAAGCACCAGAGGGAAGGGTGACCTTTGAAGACCAGAGAAGCCAAAAACTTCAGAGTTTGTTAGTTACTTAGTTACCTGAACTGCCCCCAAATCATTCATGGCCAAATGTCATGAATGTGTGAGCCGTAAGACTCAAAAGAGATTGGAGGATGGAAAGGTTGCTCTTCCCCACAATGTCTAGGAAGGCTTCACAAAAGAAGAATTTTAACTAGGCCTTGAAGAGGGGTCAGCAACTGGAAAGTGGGGGGAGAAGGGAGGGTGCTCCTTTGAGGAGAAATGTTAGGAGCCAAAGCAGGAAGGTGCCAAAGTAGAAGGTGTACTTTGAACAAGGAAATGGTCCTGTCTGGCTGGAAGCTAGTCTGTATTTTTTGGCGTCCATCCTCCCTACCTCGTATCACTTTAGGTCCCATTCTTGAGTCCCAGGGATAAAAACATACTAAGCTGGTCTCAGCAGAGCAGTCAAAGGTGCTGAAGACATCTTGAGTTAACTGGCGCTAGTTCTCAGAGAGAGGTTCGTCATCCCAAAAGGACAAGAAGTGGTCTAAGTGATTTACCCTAGGTTTTCTCATGCCTCACCTCCCCTTCTCAGAAGACACTCCTGATTCTTATACCCAACCCCCCTGAAAAATGCTTCAAGAAGTGCTCATGTCTCCCCTTGTGCCCCTACCTCACAATTCCTCTGCTCCATACCAGGACTCCTCTGGGCAAGAGTGTGTTGCTTTCTCACTTTCATCAGAAAACACTTATTTAGCACCTACTCTATGTCACACCTGTTCTAAGTATAGAGGGTGATACAACAATCAACAGATCTGTCTCTGCTCTCACAGAGTTCTCATTCTAGTGGGAAAGACAAACAAATAGAATCTGTAAATAAAATATGAAGTAAAAGTAAATAAACAGAATAAAGAGACAAAGAATACCAAGGACGGATTCTCTTTTATCTAAGGTGGACAGAATAAGAGGGACACTAAGCAGAAGCCACGGGGGTGGAGCTTAGGCCCCAAGATGGACATGAGTTGGTATGGCTGAAGAAATAGAAGGCCACCATGGCTGCAGCAAGCTCAGCAAGATGGGGGATGAAGAGGTCAAGGGACAGGCAAAGACTCTTAGGAAAGGGACAGAGGAGGAATTATCCTGAAGCTCCTGGAACATGGTCCACTCCCACCCATCACAACCACACAGTGCCCATGGTCACACCCCACTGACCCAGCCCTGGAAGAGCCTTGCCTGCCATTGTCCCCTCACTTCCTCTGCCAGGCTCGTTAAACTTTTCCAAAGTTACTATGCTCTGCAATTGGAAGGAAAAGGACAAACTTCCAGTTTTAAAGTTAGAGCAATAAGCAGCCAAGGGATTTGAAGTGGCTGAGGCCTCATTATTACAGTGTTGTGATGAGTCTCCAGAGAAGCCCCACAACTTCACTCCAGAGAAGGGAGAGCTTCCCTCAAGGATCAATACTTGGGGCTCCAAATTTCAAAGTTTCATAGAAATGGGGAAACAACCCAAATACACCAGGCCTGTACTAGATGGTCATAAAGTCACAAAGTCTTCCAAAAATGGCTTATGCCAAGATCTTGTTAGGAGTGTTAATCCTGGATATAGATGAAGGATAATCCAGCAGAGCCCCTGAGACTCTTGGTGGTTGGGCTAAATGAATCTTATTACCCACCGATACATCTTTAGTTCAGGAGGAATGGACAGAAAGAGAGAGACTCCAAGGTCTTGTCCGTAGGATGATTCACTTGCTCCCTCACCCGTAAATTCCTAAGAATTTACGGGTGAGGAAGCCTGAGAATTTAATGTTTTGATGAGGCTAGAAAGGCAAGAAGCTCCTGTGAACTAGGAAACCCCCTCCAGCTGGGTGACCAGGAAGATCCAAGAGTAACTGCTTCTCAGGCCTGAGGTAACTTGGGGCCTGTGTAAGGAAGCTGAGTAGTTGGAAAATGAGGAGCTTGGGGCTTGTCAAAAAGGATACAACTCAACCACGCTAAATAATAATAGTTACTATTTACTGAGCACTTACTATGTGCCATTCCAAGCACTTTTCACATGTTCTCTCCAATCTTCCAAGCAGACCTGTGAGCTAAGGGTTGTTTTTATGATTCCCAGTCCATCAAGGAGGAGGAGGAGGAGGCACAGAGACTAATAAGGCACTTGCTTCCAAAGTTACATAGCTAGTCAATGGGAGAGTCAGGACTTATATCCAGGTCGGAATGCAGAACCTGTACCCCAGGTATTATGTGCATGGCAGCCTGGAAACTCTCCAATAACCTGACATGGGAGACTGTTCTGCGTGGCGTGGGCCCAGCTCCCACTCGGACAATGGAGAGCAACACAAGGCCCACACCCACGGATGGGTTCTCCAGAGTGGAATCAGGCCTGCGTTGTACCGAGGCTGCTATGAGACTTGCTTTTGCTAAAACTCCCTCACCCTGGATTGAGGCAGCAAATTGTTTACTGCATATCTCTAAAGTAACTTCCTAAAAGTCTGTGCTAAACTTCCCGAGTATGGAGTGTAACCAGTTCAACCACTTTCCCCCTGGATCTGTAACATCCTTCTCTTTGAAATGATTAGCAACATTCTTTCCTTTGTTATCTGTAAAAGGTAATCACCTACAGCGAACCTGTGCCTAGTAAATGAGACCCATCCTCCATATAATGTACCCAAAAAAGCAATAAAAGCCTGTCAAGGCAAGGGTCGGTGCACTCTCCCCTTGAGAGAGTGGCCATGCCGTCCCTTTTCCTCCACAGGACTCGGTAGTCCCTGCGGATTTATCTTGTGTCTCAGCCGTGACGCCATGGACACTGCAGGCCAGTGTCCACATCAGCCTGAATATTCTCAGTATGGCTCTGGATAAAGTGGGCACCAGCTAATGTTTTGCGTGAATGACTTTTTAGTGTGAAAGAAATTTTCCTGACCAATGTCATGAAGATCATTTCTTTTGTAAAATCCCAAGCTTTTGTAAGTGCCAGGTTGGTATGAACTCGACGTTCACAGAAGAACAAAGAGCTGGGCTTTGTGAACTCCAGGGCCCCTCCCTGTCTTGTGTTCAAAGTTCTGATGGAATCACTCTGGTGAGACAAGGCAGAGGCTAATTCACAGAGGGAACCTGTGAAGCTCAGTGGTCCACTGCAGGCAGAACCAAATCTACATCCCTGCCTGGCGCCACCCCACTGTTTTCAGGGCAGCAGGACACCATCCAGTTAACTCTACACTGTCATGTGAGCTTCAGCTGCCCAAGGGTCTCTTTGAAGGACCATTCTGGTGCCTCCTTTCTCCAATCAAAGGGCTAGATATAGATGGTCTCGAATGATAGACAGAGAGCATCTATGGAGTTCAAGTTACTCAAGACAAAGCAACTGTGTGACCTCCTGCAGAAGGTCATCCCGGTTGTATCCAACCTAAATATCTCCTGCCACACACCAGAGCATTTCTGCCCTCCCATGAGGATAAAACATAGGGGAATGACTGTCTGCTTTCCATTCAAACAGCTCCTATGTCCCTTCCCATGGCCAACTCCTGTTCTACTCTCGTCATTTTGTAGCATTCCTAGATGTCTCTGATAGTTATATAAATAGATATGCTTTTTTCCAACTTTTTATTATAAAAGTATTCAAATATAGAGAAAAGCATAAATACTAATACAATGAATACCCAAAACCCACCACCTAATCTAATTTTTTAATCTCTTAGTAAGTATCTATGCTTCTATGGATAGGTGAAATGGCTAAGAATAGGAAAAAATTTTTCAGATATTCACAAAAAAACTAATGATTATACTCAACGGTGAAATATTAAAATAATTCTAACTTTGAAATCACAAAAACGTAAGATTCATATTGATGAATTTCACCTTGGTTAGAAATGGTACTGAAGACAAAAGCCATAAGCCTTAGTTAACAGTCTAAGTGCCATGAAGGAAAGAAAGACCATTGACGGCAATGTCTAAAAGCGCTAACCATTTCACCTGATTAGAGAGACAAGAAAACAGGAAAACCGCTACATATCTGTTAATCAAAAATTTAGTTAATCTATATTTTTTGTATCTTGTGCTTACAGAAGTGAGCATTTGTCTAAATCAACTGAAAGAGCTTTCCTACATTACTGAAAGATCTTTAACAAATAGTTCCAAGGACAGTTGTCTTATAGCCTTGAAATTAAACATACTTCTTATAAGAAACCATGTGTGTTTTTAAAATGTTTGTTTTCAGAAGTTTGTGTTTACTTAAAGTTGTAAACTCTATTTTCACGAGAGTTTGATTTGTTTACCACTATTACTACTATTACCTCAATAGGGAATATACAGCTAAATAAATGCTATGGGAAAATTCACAGCCTAAACTGCTCGAATCAATAAAGAAGAATGAAGAGAGGACTTCTGGCCAAGATGGAGGCGTAGATAGACACACTGTGCCTCCTCACAACCAAAAGAGGGAAATAATCAATTTAAAAACAAAAAACAACCAGATCTGACAGAAAATCCAACTGTTCAGAAGTCCCACAACCAAGAAGTTAAAGAAGATATGTTCATCCAGACCAGTAAACGAGCCAGCGGTTTGTGGAGCGGTGGGGGCAACACTGCAGCTGCCGGGAGAAGCCCGCGGCTGGCCGACCCGGACCCAGCGGGGCTGAGACTGGTGGACCGGGCGTCCCTCATACACATGCAGATAAACGAGGAGGAAAAGCTGGGGAGCGGAGCAGACCGCACAGCCCACCATTGTGGGGAAATAAAGCCTCAAACCGCAGATTAAAAACACCTGTGAGGGTTGAGGCAGCGGCGGGAGGAACTCCCAGCACCACGGCAGAGTTCATTGGAGAGAACCATAGGGATTAAGATCTACACAGGCCCACCCACCCGAGAATTGGCGTGGAGGGGCCCAATTTGCTTGTGGGTGTCCAGCAAGGTGACTGGGAGACGGTGGAGAGCAAAGCAAGCACCATTGCTCTCTCAGGCCCCACCCCGACAGGCAGCATCACAACACAGCCAAGTGGGTTACCCCACCCTGGGGAACACCTAAGGCTCCGCCCCTTAAAGTAACAGGCGCACAGAGAAAGGGAAGGAGGGCCCAAATGAAAGAGCAGATCAAAATCCAGAAAAAATACAACTAAGCCATGAAGAGATAGTCAACCTATCAGATGCACAGTTCAAAACACTGGTAATCAGGACACTCACAGGATTGGTTGAATTTGGTTGCAAATTAGATGAAAATATGAAGAATACACTAAAAGAAATGAGGGGAAATATACAGGGAACCAATAGTGATGGGAAGGAAACTCTAACTCAAATCAATGGTGTGGACCAGAAGGAAGAGAAAAACATTCAATCAGAAAGGAATGAAGAAATAAGAATTCAAAAAAATGAGGAGAGGCTTAGGAACCTCCGGGACATCTGTAAAAGTCCCAACATTTGGGTCATAGGGGTGCCAGAAGGAGAAGAGGAAAACCAAAGGATTAAATGCCTATTTGAACAAATAATGAAAGAGAACTTCCCCAATCTGGCAAAGGAAATAGACTTCCAGGAAGTCCAGGAAGCTCAGAGTCCCAAACAAGTTGGACCCAAAGAGGAACACACCAAGACACATCATAATGACATTACCCAAGATTAAAAATAAGGAGAGAATCTTAGAAGCAGCAAGAGAAAAGGAGACAATCACCTACAAAGGAGTTCCCATAAGGCTGTCAGCTGATTTCTCAAGAGAACTTTCAGGCAAGAAGGGGCTGTAAAGAAGTAGACCAAGTCATGAAACAAAAGGCCCTACATTCAAGATTACTCTATCCAGCAAAACTTTCATTTAGAATGGAAGGGCAGATAAAGTGCTTCTCAGATAATTTCAAGGAGTTCATCATCACCCAGCCTTTATTATATGAAATGTTAAAGGGATTTATATAAGTCATGGAGGGATATCAACAGGGGAATGGGAGGGAGAGAGAGGAGGAGAAAGTACAGAGAATAGGAAGCATAAACGGTAGGTAGAAAATGGACAGGGGGAGGTTGAGAATAGTATGGGAAACGTGGAAGCCAGGGATCTTATGTGTATGACCCATGGACAAAAACTAAAAGGCAGGGAATGGGGGGGGGTGCTAATGGGGGAGGGAATGGGACAACTGTATTAGTATAATCAATAAAATAAATTTAAAAAATAGCCCTGGCTGGTGTAGCTCAGTGGATTGAGCCCGGCCTGGGAACCGAGTGGTCCCGGTTCGATTCCCAGTCAGGGCACATGCCTGGGTTGTGGGCCAGGTCCCCGTGAGGGCCATGTGAGAGGCAACCATACATTGCTGTTTCTCTCCCTCTCTTTCTCCCTCCTTTCCCCCCTCTCTCTAAGAAAGAAAGAAAGAAAGAAAGAAGAATTTTAAAAGTAAATGAATTGAGGACACAAAATAATAAATTAGGAAGAAAAAAGATAAGCCTATGGAAATTAAAAGGGAGGAATTAATAAAGAGGAAGGTAGTAAGTTCTTGTGACTAGAAACAACAAATATAAGAACTGATTTTTGAAAATTAACTAAATAGATTAACTATTAGCAAGACTATGTTCTCCTTTGATTTAAAAGGAGAAAACGCAAACACACCAAATAGGAAGAAAAGTATCTGGACACAGCAGAAATTATTTGTATATGTATTTCTCTTTCGCTCACTTCTATTCAAATACATTTGAAAACTGACCCTAGAAAAGGTGAAAAACAAATATACCAAGTAGCATGGTACTTGCTATAACACTAGCATGGAAGTTGTCGGAGTTATCATCTACACTCCCCTGCCCCAGGCACCAGACCCAGAAGATGTCATGGAACTAAGCACAGCACACAGGAAATACATACTACATACATACATACATACATAAAATTTCTAATTTTTTCATTAAGCAATTGTTATATCAATAGAAAAACAGCAAAAATAGTACCAAAGAACTACCCATTTATGAATATCAATGCAAAGATCACAACATAATAGCCACGAGAACCCAGTAAAGCATTAAAAAAATTACATGCCATAACCCAGTGGGGTTGGTTTTCTGAGGGATGGCAAGATGATTGAATATTAAGAAATTTGTTAATATAATTCACCATATGGATATATAGAGAGAAACATCTTATGATAATTTCCAGGGATGTTGAAAAAATTTATTAAAAAACAACTTCCATTCTTAATTTTTGAAAAAAATTATTGATAAAAATGGGAAAAGATGAATACCTTCTTAACATGACATATCTATAATTTTTTTTATGTGATAATTCCATTTATTTTATTTTTTTATTTTTTAATATATTTTATTGATTATGCTATACAGTTGTCCCATTTACCCCCCTTTCCTTCCCCTCCACTCCCACCCCCCATTCCCTGCCCTTTAGTTTTTGTCCATGGATCATACACATAAGTTCTTTGTCTTCTACACTTCCTATACTATTCTTAATCTTCTCCTGTCTGTTTTCTACCTACCATTTATGCTACTTATTCTCTGCACCTTTTCCCCCTCTCTCCCCCTACCACTCCCCTGTTGATATCCCTCCATGCCTTATATAAATCCCTTTAACATTTCATATAATAAAGGCTGGGTGTTGATAAACTCCTTGAACTTGACCTTATCTGAGAAGCACTTTATCTTCCCTTCCATTCTAAATTATAGCTTTGCTGGATAGAGTATTCTTGGATGTAGGTCCTTGCCTTTCATGACTTGGAATACTTCTCTCCAGCCCCTTCTTGCCTGCAAGGTCTCTTTTGAGAAATCAGCTGACAGTCTTACGGGAATTCTTTTGTAGGTAACTGTCTCCTTTTCTCTTGCTGCTTCTAAGATTCTCTCCTTATCTTTAATCTTGGGTAATGTGTCTTCGTGTAATTCCTCTTTGGATCCAACTTTTTTGGGACTCTCTGAGTTTCCTGGACTTCCTGAAAATCTATTTCCTTCACCAGCTTGGGGAAGTTATCCAACATTATTTGTTCAAATAAGTTTTCAATCCCTTGGTCTTCCTCTTCTCCTTCTGGCACTCCTATGGCTCAGATGTTGGGATGTTTAAAAATGTCCTGGAGGTTCCTAAGCCTCACCTCAGTTTTTTGAATTCTTGTTTCTTCATTCTTTTCTGGTTGGATGTTTTTTTCTTTCTGCTGGTCCACTCCGTTGATTTGAGTTCCAGTTTCCTTCTCATAACTTCTCATTTGTTCAAGTAATTGCAACAATTTTTCTTCGAATCCTGTGAGCATCCTGATTACCAGTGTTTTGAACTGTGCATCTGATAGGTTGACTATCTCTTCGTCACTTAGTTGTATTTTTTCTGGAGCTTTGATGTGTTCTTTCATTTGGGCCATTTTTTTTTCTTGGTGTGCCTGTTACTTTAAGGGGAGGAGCCTTAGGTGTTCACCAGGGCGGGGTAACCCATGTTGCAGTGTTGTGACGCTGTCTGTGGGGGTGGGTCCTGAGAGAACAATGGCGTTTGCTCTGTTCTCCACACTTCCCCAGCTACCCACAAGCAAGTTGGGTCCTTCTTTTGCTGGGATGAGCTGGCAGGCCTGCACAGTTCCAAGTCCCTGTGGGTCTCCCCAACGAACTCTCCTGTGAGGCCGGGAGTTCCTCCCACTGCCGCCTCAACCCCGCAGGTGTATTCAATTGGTGGTTTGAGGCTTTATTTCCCTGCATTGGTGGGTCGCTCAGTCTGTTCTGCTCCCCAGCTTTTCCTCCCTGTTTATCTGCGCAAGAATGAGCGACCACCCAGTCCACCAGTCTCAGCCCTGGTTTCACCGAGTGTGCCTGCCGCGTTTTGGCCAGGTGCCCTGCCATGGGCCTCTCTGGGCAGCTGGAGCATTACCAGTACCGCCCCACAAACCGCATTTTGCCGAGTGCAATCCACCCGGCTCCTCCCCGCTTACCAGTCTGGATGGACGTGTCTTCTTTAATTCCTTGGTTGTTGGACTTCCACTCAGTTCAGTTTTCTGTCAGATCTGGCTGTTTTTGTTTGTTTGTTTTTTTAATTGTTATTTTTCCTCTTTTGGTTGTGCGAGGAGGCACAGTGTGTCTACCGACGCCTCCATCTTGGCCGGAAGTCGTTGACATAGCTATAATTTCTAAAGCCAGAATTATTCTCAATGGGGAAAGGCTACAAGCTCCTTCATTAAAGTTAGAATTTAAAGAATTAAAGTATTAAATACTTTAATAAGTACAGTATTAAATACTTTAATAAATACAGTATTAAATACAGTATTTAATACTGTATTTCTAACATTCTTTAAGTATTTTTAAATACTTCAAAGAATTACAGTATTTGCTGTTTCTAGCTGCAAAAATATTCACTGTCATGTGCACTGCGAGGCGCCAACATTAAGAGAAAGTAAGAAGAAATTAGCCACAAAGAGATAAAATTTAGAGTGGGGGGGAAATGGAGCCAACTGTATTTAAACAACAATTTTTTTAAAAGTAAGATGTCATGGGGGTTTCGTACCTGCCGATACCCGTGGGTGACTGCAACCCAATGCGTGTATGAACCTCATACCAAGACACGCGGGGAAAGAGAGACTGGGGCCATGTGACCAATTCCTCCATCTCAGGAAAAGGTCTTGTGGGTCGCTTAGCCGGGGTTTTTATTAGAGGCTTTAGGACATATTTACATTGATTGAATATTCATGGGATTAAGCAGAACAGGGATTAGCAGAGCATTAGGATGTAAATTCAGGTCCGGTGGCAGATAGGACCAAGGTAATGTAATGTAATGTAATATGCAGGGCACAGCAAGCCAGAATTTTTTAAGATACATCTTTGCCAAATTCCTATTAGAGAACTCCCATTCCACAGACATGATCCACACTTGTCCACACAAGATTACACAGAGCTGCGCTCAAAACGCGTAAATTCCAGAACATGCGTGTTAACACACGTGTGGAAATCACTGCCACAGTAAGAAAGAAAAGAGAGAGATAAAAACTATACAATTTTTATTGGAAACTTCCACAAAAATATATGGAAAACTATTACAGCCAATAAATAAATTGAGTAAGATGGCTGAATAAAAAATATACCAAAAAACCAATCATCTTATTAGTGAGAAATAGGATGCAAATAATGGAAATCACTCAAAGTGGTATAAAAAGAAGGTGATTTTTTGTGCTTTATGAAATCACTGGAAGGGCTAGAAAAACAAGGTCCGAGCAGAACTTCAGGAGCCCTCAGTCAGAGTCCCTCTGCCGGGATCGCGAGTGGGGCGCTTGCGCTGCGGGCAGCTGCTCAGGCAGGAAGGGCCGGCCCCGCCGTCACGCGGCCTGCCGCGAACTGTGGCAGGACGTGTCCATATCACGCTCTTCCACTCTCCCCCCGCACCCCACCCTGTAACAGTTACAGATTCAGTTTCCTACACATACAAAGTCTAAATTTTATCCAGATTACTCGTTACAGTACAGTCTTGGAAATGTGGTTTTTAGCTATGGAAAGTCAGCTCTAATGAAACTGCACTATAAAAATAATCTCCTCGGAACTAAAAGAACTTTTAAATCCACTGCCTTGTTTTATACCATTAAGAAACTTAATTTTATAAGCGTTCAAATTAAACACAGCTGATAAATCAAACATGGTGGAAGATTCAAATGAGAATAAATTTAACTATGTTCACAAACAAAAGGGAGAGTTCTCCATTGTTTTCCTGCTATTCAGTGTAAAAATAAAAAAAAAGTAAATGTGATTGCCTCACTGTTAAATTATTCCATTACCTATTTTAAATGAATGCCTTCAAGTTCATCAAGAATCATGAAAGGGTTTAGTTAAATATGAGAAGTCATGGGGCAGAGTTAAGTGAAGGGACGATAATATTCATGAATGACATTTGTGAATGGCTTCCAGCAAATCTAAGCTTCCAACGAGCTCCCTAAAGATTCTTACATGGAGTTCGGACAAGGTTCTTCACAAGCTAGAAAAATCCCCAACAGCTTTTAATTGTTGAACAGGGTACGAGAATTCATTGACTTCTTTCTGCAAAAGTTTAAAACAATATTGAGAGGATTAACAAATAGTTGATTAATATTCTTCTTATAGAAGTGCTCCAGCTACTAAACAAAGAAGGTGTGAGAGAATTAGAATATGACCATATGACACATCTTTGCCAAGAAATCAAACCTGAATCTGACCAAGCCTGTACACCACAGAACCACTCCTCAGGAGTACAGAGCACCACGAGGCTGCAAACGGCAAGCGAGACTGAGGGCATGCTACAGGACAAGAGGTCTGGTTCACTCAGCACATAAACTGTAAGGAAAAAAGATAGAAAAGAACAGAATGGGAAACCTCAGCAAGTGGCAAAGCATGGTTCATGTTTAGATCTTGATCCAAACTGTTACAAAGTGGTGAACATAATCAGGGAAATATGGATATGAAATATCAGAGGCTATTTATTAATGTGTTATGATATATTGTTATTATCACATATTACTATATAAGATTATTAATATAAATACTATTAAGAAATTATTAAATTTCACATGTCATAGTGGTGTTACAGTTGTGTTTTTTTAAAAACAGTTTTTAGCTTTTAGAGACACACATTGAAGATTTATACATAGAATTATAAGGGGTCTGATATATGCATCAGAATAATCCAGTGGAGGAGAACATAGAGATGGAACAAGTTTAGTCAAAAACATATCACTTTTTTTTTTTAAACATATCACTTTTGAGGGCTGGTAATGGGCACATGAGCATTCATTATACTATTTTTTCTGCTTTTGTATATGACAGAAATTTTCTATTACATAAGGTGTTACGACAAAAACAAGCATAAGTCAAAAATACAAGCTCTAATAACAGTTTCTAAAACCAAACATAAAATTCAATTTTGCTGCTAGTTCAAGGGTATATATGTTTGAAAGTTTCAGGACTTATACTATTTGATTTCATGATTTACTGTAAAGCCACAATAATCAAGACATTTTTCCAATGGAACAGACTGGAGAGTCTAGAAATACATTTATATGACCCATTGGTTTTCCACAAAGACACAAAGGTAATTTAATGTGGGAAGAGTAGTCTTTTCAACAAATGGTATTTTCAAAAACTGACCCTTAACTATTACCTCACACCATACCAAAATATTAATAAAATGGATCATAGACCCAAACATAAAAGCATGAACCATAAGCACTTAAAGGCATAAAAGCATAAACACTTCTGAAAGAAGATTAGAGTAAAATTATTGTGATCTATGTTAGGCAAATATTTCTTGGAAAGAACCTGAAAAGTATTAAAAGAAAAAATTGATAATTGTACCTTGTCAAAATTTAAAACTTTCACTTTTTCAGAATATATAATGATTTCTTAGAGCTCAATAATAAAAGGACAAATAACTCAATATTTAAAATGGACAAACAATGGACAAATAAGCCATGAGGAAATACAAATTAAAGTCACAATGAGCTATCACTACAACTCACTGGTACAGCAAAAATGAATAAAAAATTAGATAATACTTAAGTGTTGAGGAAGATGTGGAAAACCTGAAGTGTACATTGCTGGTAAAAATATAAACTGGTACAAACACTATGGAAAACAATGTGTCAGTTTCTTGTAAAGCTAAAAATACACTTACCATGCCATCCAACAATTCCAATTCTAGATATTGTCCAAGAGAAATA
>PVJI01004869.1:0-103265 GCA_004026765.1 Micronycteris hirsuta
CGCTCCGCTGCTCCTACCAGACTCCGCCAGCCTTGCTCGCGCCCCCCTCCTCGCTCACCTACACACCGCCCACCGACGTGCTGGTGGGAGGCAAGCCGCCCGTGGTGCCCACCGTGCTGCCGGCCACCTTCTACACGCCCTTCTCGCGCTACTACTCGCAGCCGCGGGCCTACCGCAGCGCGCCCCGCCGCCGGCCCAGCGGCTTCTCCTTCGCCGCGTCCCCGCATCACCACTACGACAGCCTGGGCCGCACCGTCCACTTCTTCTCCAAATAGGCCGCAGACCTATTTTGGACCGGAAGCCTCTGCCCGTAAATTCAAGCTACTCCATCCAGACTTCGTCAGCTACCTGACCCAGAGGTAGTGGCTGGGGCGGGAGGGTCCGGGGAAGCACAGCCCCTCGCCCCCCAGCTCTGCAGGTCTTCTCTCCATGCCCACACACTGCAGCCCAGGGCCCGAGCCAGGTGCGGGCAGGACACCGGGCCCTCGTTATTGGCCCACTGACAGTATCTCCATGGATGTGGCCATGCGTCAGTCACCAGCAACACTAAAGAGATAGGGCCCTCCAGAGAGCCGGGGGTTTATTCACCAGGGTCTTTACAAAGGCCCCCGCGGGCCAGGCGTGGGAGTAGCACAAGGTGCGGAGCTGGAATGGGGATGGAAGTGGACTGGCCCTCATCTTTAGGCCCAAACACAGCCTGCCCACAGCAGGCGCAGGAGGAGCCGGGAGAAAAGAGCCCGACCTTACTTCCCTGTCCCTCCGGCCAGTGATTCTCCAGGGCAGGGCGAAGGGTCCTAAATGACCTGGCTCTTTCAAGTGTCCATAAGTGCCAGGTCAGCAGGGAAACCCTGCTGCAGCCCAGAGGCCAGCATCCCAAGAGCTGACGAGGGGTGCAGGTGGCCCTGGGCAAAGGAGAGCCCCAGGCAGCAGAGGAAGACACGGGCTGAAGCCAGGTCTGCCCAAGAGGCTTGGATGTGAACCCAGGACTGAGGCCAGGGCCCGTGGTCACCGCACTGTGGCCTCACTTCTGGACTTCCCGTGTGCACACACACAGGCAGCCCCTCACCAGTGGCTCCAGCCACGGGACCTGTGCACCCTGTCCCTCACATGTGGTTCCTGTTTGGCCAAGTGTGCGGACAGAGAGAAACTTGGGTCTTGATGCCCAGTGCCCTGTGGTTACTCACCAGTCCAGGGCTGAGCACAGGCAGCTGTAGCAGAGTCAGGCTGGCCTCAGGCTTCTAGCAAGGGAGAACACAGGATCCTACCTGTGGTTCTCCTGGATGGCTCTCACCTGAAGACCATTTCATGTCAGAGCTCATTTGGGTTTTTTCCCCCAAGTAGGGATTTGATTGGGGTAGAAGGGCCAGATATTTTCCGTCTTTTTGAACCAATCACTGAAAAGCTAACAGCCCAACCATTGACTAGTGTGCGAGACCTAAATGTCTGAGCGCTAATGCCTTTTGGTTTCCAGGTTTTTGAAATCTAAGCTGATGAACACAAACTTCGGAGATCTATATATGCCTAGTACTGGGGCCCTCATGCTGTTGACAGCTTTACACACCTGTGACCAGGTAAGAGATCTCTCTCAGGGAACCACAACAGCAGAGGGCAGGTGTGAATGGCATCTGATTTGATTCCTGAGATACCTACAGGCCTGTCACCCCCCAGACCTGCCTGGGCCTCCATCCTGTGGGGAAAGGATCCCTCAGCTGCCCAATATCCAGAGTCCTTTATAGGAGAGCCCCCCCGCAGCCGTCAGCCTTTACTCCCGGTGCCACCTGCCACAACACTTCCTTCCTTCACTCCCTTGTCCCCAGGGAGGCCGCTCGCTATGATATTTAAGGCTCACGTTGTCAAACGGCTCTTCCGAAAGCAAAACCTTCTCAACAGAACTGGGCAGAAACATGCTTTTATGAGGACATCATAGAAGCGGGGTGGGATGGCAGGGTCAGCCTTCCGCACACTATCCCCGGTCGCTGTAAGAGACGGTCCCAGTGGGAAGCTGCCCACACGTGCCACAGGGCAAGTTGAGAAGCACTTTCACAAAAAGGCAGTGACCCACACTAGAGCCAGCCACTCCGTAACGCTGGCCCTACACCTTTTCCCTCTTAAAGCCGGGGGCTCCGTCCGCAGCCACCAGTAGCACGGGGAACTGGCGGTAATGGGATTCAGCCTGCCACACAGGACACATTTGGTGACCTGAGCCTGTTCCTCCGTCTGCAAAATGGAGATAATAGTTGTAAAGCTGGGTGAGAAAATAAGTGCAAAGAGCACACGGGGCTAGATGTTCAAGAACTACAACTTGCACCTTCACACGGATGAACGTGGCGGGGCGGGGGTTGGGGTGTGCCTCCCAGAATTCCCGTCACTGTGCCGAGTCTGCACACAGTAGCTCAGTAAATGCTGACTCGGTGACAATCTCTGTCCAGGTTAGTGCCTATGGATTCATCACAAGCAACTACTGGAAATTTTCTGACCACTACTTCGAACGAGTAAAGAAGCCACTGATATTCTATGCAAACCACGACCTGTCCCTGGAAGCGGCCCTATGGAGGGACCTGCACACGGCTGGCATCCTTCAGCTATACCAGCGCTGACCCTGGGGCACCGAGCCCTCTGTCCTTGCAGAGCTGGGGGCCAAGACCCCTTCAAAGAAGCTGAAGTGCCACCTTGTCCTTTCAGCATGAGAGGGGCCCCATGCCTTGACCCACTCCTTCCATGCCGATGACACTTAAAAGGTGGATTCGTGACTGTCACCGAGGCCTGTTCATTGTGAAACACCCCATCTTGTCCTTGGCTCATCCAAGAAAACTCCCCTCTGGCTCTGAGACAGACACTCCAAGCTGGGGCAAGGGAAAATGGGCTACTCCGCTGGATTTGTTTAAAACTGAAGACGACACTCCCAGGATGTGACGGTCATCTTCATCAGAAAGGGACAGGCATACCTCAGAGCCAAGCCTCAACTCAAGGCCCGCAGGCGGAACTGAGAGACTTGAGGAAATGGAGGACTCTAGTGAGACCAACCGTCACAGACAAACCCACACTCCCCAGCCCAGACCCTCGCCCTAGCACGCAGGGCCCCAGGCAAAGGCCAAGGCAACTCAAGGACATGTCTTCACCTTCCCGAGAACCAGGCCGACTTCCACCCGCCCCGTGATGACGCACCAAAGGTAGAATGTAATTGGAAACTAGGCAATAGCATAAATGATGGACAACCATTTCATTTTTCTGTGTGTTGGGGGAGGTGGTACTCCACACAGGGGCATAGCAGGGAGATCGTCCTGAGAATTCAGGAGCCCTGGGGAAGTTCTGGTGTTTGGCCAGGGCCAACGGTAGGGAAGGCTGCCTGCCCCTAGGGGAATTTCCTTAGTGATGTAGTGCCACCCTGTCAACCAGCTGAGGAACCCTTGATATCAGGTACTGAGCCTCACAGCTGCAACGAGTTGAACTTGATTGACAGGCAGTTTCACTTTAGACACTACATGGGCTTCTACCGGAAGCCAAGCCAGAGCCGTGCAGCCCTTGAACCCTGGGAGTCACTGTCTTGATGCCGAGTAGCTTTTGCATGGGGGGTGTGCAGGCAGGGCAGGATTTGTCTCCACGAGGCCAGCCAGGCCAGCAGGAGCCCCCCCTGGGGCGGCATCCACCCACACTGCTCGCCTCTCCAGTGCAGGACCTGGCCTCTGAGACAGGAGGCTGATCCTTCAGCAAGTGTAACAGGAGGGATGGGCTGTCATGATGCTGCGACCTGAGAAATACAGACGTGATGAACAGAATGGACATCTTGGGCTTTAACACTCAAGCAGCTACCGGAGGAAGCCACAGCTTCCTGCTGCCTGGACCCCCTTCTTGTCCACAATACTTGACCATTGCCCCTTCCCATCACTGTGGTTATCAGAACCTGTCAATCCAGACTTGAGAAGTGCTGGTCATCCTTGTCGGTGGCAACCCACGGAAGGGGCATAAAGTCAACTTCATGGGAAGCTTAAACAAACCCTCTAACAAATCTGATTGTGCCTGTGTGCGTGTTAACCCCAGTTCTTACTCTGTGAAATTCATTTATCCAAAGACGTTTACTGACTCACAGTATAAAACAGCGTTTTTATGTGGATCTCGATCTGAAATCCACGCTAGTCATTTAAAAAACGATTTATTTGTGCTTCAAAATTTAAGCCCAAGACACGCCAACTTAAACAGGAAGCCACCGAGCACCTGTTCCCGCACAGGGCATGGCCTCACCGACTGCCCTCACTGCAGACCCAGGTCGCCCGGCTGTGGCCCCTCAGGTTCTCAGACCCCAACTTCACTAGCTGCCCAAGGTTTTCCGGGATAAACTCACTCTCACTCAAATTTGGCTTTCTTTTTACTTTTTAAGAGATTTTATTTTTTGAGAGAAGAAAGGAGAGAAACATCAATGTGTGGTTGCCTCTTATGCGACCCCTACTGGGGACCTGGCCAGCAACCCAGGTATGTGCCCTGACTGGGAATCGAACTGGTGACCCTTTGGTTTGCAGGCCAGCACTCAATCCACTGAGCCACACCAGCCAGGGCTATTTGGCGACTTTTGAAGATGAAGTCCAAAAAACTCTGAAATGATTCTCCTTTGGGGGGGATCACTTAAGAGGCACAAACGCTGGGCCCAGAGGCTGTGATGACCCCATCCAGCACCGCAGACAGCACCTGTGAAAGCAAAGGAGAAACACCTGATGTAACAGCCAACGAAGTGCCTCAACTCCAAAGGCGAAACAGAGCGCATCAGCTAATGCAGAGAAAGGGCAACCAGAGGCATGCACGGCACCCGATGCACCTCTGTGCATGCTGAGGGCACAGCAGGTGCAACTCAGTGAGTCCCACGTGGGCTGGTGAGGCACCCAGGTGACCAGGAAGCTTGTTTTCCAGACGGTGCTGGGGGAAGGGAAGGCGTGGCCGTGGTCCATAAATGGCCAATAAAGACCGACTGTGAAGCGCTAGGGACATCTGTATTCAGCCAGCTCTGGATGGAAAACGTCTAGAGGTTTCCCCACTTGCTAACACGCCCTTTCGGTTTGTTGGACTATAAGCTGCTAAGGCCTGTTTTCAGGCTCATCAAAGTCTCACCCAAGTACAGCTTCCTCAGTGACCCAACAAACAGGTGACCTTAAATATAAAGAGCGCACCCCCCCCCCAATTTCAATTGGCAATCTGTGCCCACCTCAAGCCTGGCATCTGAATAGGAACAAAGCCAGACGCCCACCCTGTCCAGAGCCACTTCATTACTTTCTTGCCCCCGCTGCCCAAGAAGCCCCAGGCCAGCCACCCCCAGGAGCACTCCCTAGGGTTACCAAAGCACCTGGAAACCAAATAGCTCTGCTAGTGCCATGGGCCGCCCTTCTTCCTGAAGGTCAGCACATGGGCAAACGCAATCACCCAGAAGCCCCAAGTATTCTCGCTCTGCCACAGCTGGCACCCAGTCACACTCCCGTCTGTTTCAAAGGGCACGCTCAGCTTCTGAACTATGTGGCACGCACTCTTTCATTCCACAGTAAGAGCCTAAGCCAAATCTGGGCCACTTGCCCATTTCTGCCACCTCTTACAGCCTGTACCCTCAGAGACATTAATCAAGGGGCCGAAGGTGTGACAGAGCAGCCACACTCTTGGTTTTCAAGTTGCAGAGGAACGCGCTAGCCTGGGGTCTCAGTGGGGTGTCCACAGTTCCCTTTGGAGTCCATGCAACTGGGTCCCAAGTGAAGCCCAAGCTGCTTTTAAGAGCACAGGGCTAAAGCCTTAAGCCTCTGAACTGACTTTCTCCCTCAGCGCTGTTTTCAGACAGGGATAACTGACGGTCACAGGCTGGTGGGGCTTCTCAGGGACATGCAAGATGGAAACAGAAAACTTACTAAGACGGGAGAGGGGCTGTTTCATGTGCTTCAGGCAAAGCAGTTCAGTTCCGTGCCTCGCTGCAGACAACTAACAAAGAAAACGAAAGTGTGTTCAGTCTCCTGGCCACTTAGCACAGCCCTCTCGGCCCGGGGCAGCGAGGCCAAACAAACATCCCACCCAAGCCTGTGGGGCAAGTCTTGTGACTTCGTACCCGAGAAAAACCGCACCGCAGGCGCAGGGCAGCTGGCTGATTCCAGCCTCGGCGCTACTCACTGCTGGTGTCTTCTTCTGGAGGGTCTGTCTCAGCCTCAGAAACCAAGGCTGCTGTCCCTGGCAAGGAGAAATCACACACACAAAAATCTATTCAAGATAATACGCAGGTATCTCTCGTTACTCACAAAGCAAGCCTAAATTTTCTATTTAGGAGCACACTAGGGAAACTGAGTCTCAGACATCCAAATTCCACACCAGAAGGCCTTTCTTTGCCTTCAGACAGGGATAACTTCACATCATCACAGACTCGGCTCCCACCAACCCCCAGCCACGGCACCACATCCGCAGTTCCTGCAGACTACTGGTTAGTTTTTACCAAACCCTGCTTTGCTTCATGAGAACTCTGACCGTATCTAGTGATAGTGTACCCAGCGCCACAGACCTGACACATAGACAGTTCCTGCCCTTTTTAAAGCAGGGTCTCCTCAGCACCGTGTGTCTTCTGGCTGACTACCGGACACACACTCCAGTCTTTCTGGTATCGGTGCGGATCACCCCTTTTGGCAAGCCTACGGAAGGCCAGTGCACAATGGGTACCTATGTCAAAAGGCAACGACACACAAGGTCATTTCCCTTTCACTCGTCTCTGTACAAAATGACCCTGCAGAGCAAGCACGTGGCTTTCAGCTTTTTAAGATAGAGGATTATGGATCTGCCCTGACAGCTACTTAAAAATAGCCAGTACTATAATCTTGCTACAATAAAAAGCCAAGCTAAAAATAGATCTGATCACCCTGGCCATATGGCTCAATGGGCTGGAGCACTGTCTTAAACTGAAAGGTCGCAGGTTCGATTCCTGGTCAGGGTACCTGCCCAGGTGTGGGTTTGGTCCCTGGTCGGGGTGCGTAGAAGAGGCAACCAATCAATGTTTCTCCTCTCTCTCCTTCCTTCCCCTCTCTCTAAGATCAATGAGCATGCCCTTGGGTGAGTATTAACAAAAAAAAAATAAAATTAAATAACAAATAAATAAAACGGCTTAAAAAATAAGACTCCATTGAGGTATCTGGAGGCGGAAAGTCCAGATCACTCGTTAGTCTAACAAAGGGTTTTGGCCTCAGCCCCACTGGCATTTCCGATGTATAGTTCTTTTGTCATGCGAGCTGGCTTGTGAATGGCAGGATACTCAGTGGCATCCACTGGATCCCAGTAACACCCTCCCTCCCCCACTGAGAACCGCTGGTCTAATCTAATCCAGCAATTGTAAGAAATGTTGTTTGAGAGACTGCTTGGCAAGTAGCCTAGCAACAGAGTCCCTTACTACTTCCCCAGTCAGGGTAGACCCACACATGTCCGAAATCTCGCAGACCAAACTTCAAGAGGTCACACCCAGCGCACGTCTGTGAAGCAGCTAAAATCTTACCATTTACAGAAATCTCATCACGAGGACCCTTACGCTCAACATCTTAGGATGACAGTTTTCATGTGACTTTTTTCCAAGTTCACAGCCAACCTCTTTAACCTAAAAGAGAAACATGCAAAACATACTTTTCAATCTAACAGAAACCACCTTAAGATATTTACTCTCAACACTGGGATTTAAAAAGCTGAGCCTCAGCAAGTCCGGACTCTTCACAAAAGATGTCCTTTCAGACAGGGATAACTTTAAATCATCCTTAGCTCAACCTGTAACATTTCAAAATCCCAGGCAACCGAAACTCATTTTCCAAGGTTCCCTCTCACCCTGTATGCAGGGGTATCCACTCTGGGTTCAAACAGCGACACCTAGTGGCCCCCAGATCACACTGGCAGACCCTCATTTCCGGATTCTACATCTATGCCACCATTTGTTCACAGAATTGAACTCAACTTCAGAAGGAAGCATCAGGCCGCTGTCTGTGACAGGCCTACACACCATCTCGGCTTTCTCGGTTTTGGTGCGCACCCAGATCCTGCCTCCACCCACCCATTCTTACTCATTTCGGGGCCCCATTCATTACTTTGAAGCTTCAACCTGCAGGTCTGCTTCTATCTCTGCACGTGCCAAAGGCAGGCCTGTGGGGAAGGAAAAAATGAGCATGTAAGGTTGTAAAAATGCGGCTTTTCAGTCTACAGTCCCACTGATTACTACCTGTGGAATTAAATAAAAACTGATTGGGGCCGTTCCCAAGGTACTCCAGGAGGAAGTCAAGTATTGAGACGTTAACACTCCCGAGATGTGAATTCAGAACTGCCACCATCAGCCGGCCTCGGGGGCGGCCCCAGGCGACCTTCAGGGCCGCTGGGGCTGCAAGGTCAGCCCACACGTGGCTGTGTGGCGCAGGAGGTTGTGTAGGTGCGGAGGATCTCTCCCCCAGGAGGAGCCCTTCGACGCCAAAGGTGGGCTTGAGATCCCTCCTTTCAATCCTAAAAGCTCGCGCCGTTTGCAAAGCGTTTTCTCACCCAGTATTTTAGCTAATCCTCCTAACCACCCTACAAAATGGGTTACCGGTTCCTCGTCACCGTTTCGCCTTTGTAAAAGAAGCCGATGTGCTAGCGCCCAAGGAAGACCCCCATTTTCCCACCTGCCAAAGGCTTGATGCTGCTCGCCCCGCTGGACCGCCAAAGAAGACACCATGGCTCCCAGCCACGCGGCCGGCCTTGGAAAAAGGACGAAACCTTGCCAGCGCGCAGTTCTCCTCTGCAGTCTCGCTGGAACTCTCGCGATGTTAGGAAAAGGGTGATGGGAAATGTAGTCTACAAAAGGGTCGCTGGGGGTAGCCGCCTTTTCGGCGCGACTCTGGAACCGGCTAAGGTGGTGGCCACCACGAGGGGCAGCAGAGGGCCGGAGCTGGGAGGCCTGCTCTGTGAAGGGCCGCGGCCGTTAGAAAATGAAGGCGGACTGTCGTTTTAGCTACCAAGTGCACGGATTGTCCCTAGCCCAGACCGGGGGAAAAGAGTGCAGCAAGTTCGAAAGGGCGTCCCGAGGGGGACCCGCGAGGAAACTGAGGCACGGCTGGATTTCTTCTCAGTTGCTCTGTGGGTTTCATGTGGGGTGGGGCAGAGTCCTCCGGGGTGGTTGGTTGCTTTAATGACGGGGAACGTGGTTCCCGTTGAATCTTTGCATTTCCCGCTCAGCCGTTGTTCAGGTCGGAGCGAGTGGCGAGGCCTGGGCGACAGGGGGCGCCCGAGAGCGAGGAGCCGGGATGCTCCGAATTCCCCTGAACCCGGGGGCGAGCCTCACGCCGCAGGCCCGGCGGCCGGCGTGTGGCTCTGATGCTGGGAAGGAAAAAGCATTACGTGATGAAAAAGAACAGAGAGCAATGTAACACCCACGGGTGCTTCTGAGTGCTCTTCTTCAGGCAACCACCCCGGCTTCGTTTTGGAAACAACAATAGAGCAAAACAACTAGAGCCAGGGCCAGAATTTGCACCTTTCTGGAAATCAGTTTCAGTCTGCAAGACCGCAAAGCCTCTTCGTCAGTGCGCTCCTACGGAGCAGGTGCTTATTTTCAAGTTACCACATTTGTTTATATTTGACTCCCTTGATTTGATTGTGAACACTTCAAGGCAGGAGAAGCCTCTTTTAATTATCTCTATTTTTCTTTTTAATTTCCTCTCCGTGTCTACTTGATATTCCGCTGCCTCTGCTCACGGGGAGTACTCTACAAATAATCATTAACTCACTTAGCAGTCATTCCATCTTGTGAAATGGGTCACTAGGTGTCTCTGTCTTACCCTTGAAGGGGTGACTTTTGTTATCATACCTGGAGAAAAGAATGGGTTCTCTCCCTGCCAACTCAGCCCCTTTCATTTCAGACGTAAGGAGGAAATTCTAAGTGTGGAATTTGCCCAAAGCCCTGGAGGAACTGCAGTAGTAGGCAAGGAACCCGCGGAGGCAAAACGGTGATGATGGCTGACTCCATAGCGCACACTAAGCGCCACTCACCTCGTGAGCACTTACTGTGTTCGCGTAATCCTCCCCCAGAGCACTGTGACCCGCGCTGTCGACACCTGGACTCTACAGATGAGGGACTGGGGGCAGGCTGCGAGTTCAGCCTGCAAAGTCTGCTTTTACCAAGAAGTTGTGCTGCACCACGTTTATACGGGGTGCAGCAGAAGTAACGCCTGCTCTAGCGTGGTTGGTAGGGTTGTGTGTAATAATTTATAGTTTTCATTTGAACATTTCACCCAAAATGTCGTATGGTGTGCTGGAGGGTGATATTGTTATGTTACAGAATTCCATGCTCATGATTTTGTAATACAAGATTTTATGTAATACATGAGGGGTGTTATTTGTGCCGGGCCCTGCAAGTAAATTGATCTTCTGTATAAGGGATTTTGGTTTGGGGGACTTGGAAAGGGGAGGGAAGAAGGTCTTTGTGTGTTTGCCTCCGTAGTTAGGAATGGAGTTAGAGATTGCCTTAAAAGAGGGGGGGAGGGGTAGGATGGGCACATCTTTCTGTGCTCTGAGCCACTTTCTGGCTGGAAGAGTGAGGACGAGGGGCTGCCGGAGCTGGGGCTGGACATGCCTATTCGGCTCTGGGCGTTCCCAAGCAGGGCTGCCCTGGGTCCCAGATTAGCTGTCAGTGTGCAGTGAGAGCCGTCCTTCACAGCTCGAGAAGGGCCACCGTGTGGCTAGCACCCCTGGCAGGGCACTTCGTGGGAGAGCCGCAGGCTTACGGCCAATGCGGGTGTCACAGGCTGCTAGGCAGCGGCCGAGAGGCCAGAGCCAAGTGCAGTGAGGGGCCTTGTGCTGGAGCACCTGTCGGATATACCATGTAGACAACCCAGGAATAATTGGGGGACGCCTCAGAGAACGCATCAGGGTTCCCGAATGAGCACCAAGGGCTCAGAGCCGTGAGGCCGCGTGTTAAGGTTGCGGCGATTCATCTGCCACCCTCAGCTGCTGGTGCGGCCTAGGACATTTGAGTTTTACATCTGGTGGAATTGCGACATAGCTGTTATTCAACTGAGCACAGATGTGTGGTGGCGTGCGAAGAGCTGCACAGCCATCAGTGACAGCAGCAGGTCACAGGGCAGGAGCCAGAGTGCGAGGGAGAGCCCAGCCCGCAGGCTGCTGTGCTCCAGTTCCCCGCCCCGCCAGGGCTTAGGATGCAGCATGCCAGGCCCACAGGAAGAGAAGGCAGAGTCTCTGGCATGTTGTGGTTCATTTCTCAACCTGGAAAGGAATCTTTAATTTTATCAGTAAGAATGTGAAGGAGGGCAGGTGTATCCCAAGCAGTTGGCTGCTTACATCGGGGACAGTGACATCTCTGTGGCAGGCACTGTGAGTTGACAGTCCCGCAGCCGTTCTTCCCCCTGGCATGTGCTCTGAGCAGGCCAGATGCTCTGGGGGGGGGCACACTCCTCCCGCCGGAAGGGGTGAATCTCCATTGGCCTGCACCAGACCCAAGGATAAATCTGTTTCCTTGGCCAGTAATTGTTTTAGGAAAAGGTCTGCAATGCAGGTCTGCCAAGTGTGGGGAAGTTTTCTTTAAAAAGAAAAAATCGCCCTGGTGGTGTAGCTCAGTGGATTGAGTGTGGGCCTGGGAAACAAAGGGTCGCTGGTTCAATTCTCAGTCAGGGCACGTGCCATGGGTTGCTGGCCAGGTCCCCAGTAGGGGGCATGCAAGAGGCGATCACACATTAATGTTTCTCTCTCTTTCTCCCTCCCTTACCTTCTCTCTAAAAATAAATAAATAAATAAATAAATAAATAAATAAAATATTTTTTACAAATCCCCTTTTCTGGCTTTGGGACATGGTGAAGATGTGATGCCAAGACCACAGCAGCCATCTTGCGTCATGAGGCTTGCTTCAAAGCAGGAGCCAAAGGTCTGGGATGGCAGAGTGGAAGGAGAGAACCTGAGTCCCTGATGATGCTTTGGAACTGCTGAAATAACCCGATCCTGAAGCCCCCTGCCTTCAGACCTTTCGTTTCAATTCAGAGACACATATTTTCACATTTCAGCAGCAAATGTATATTAAGCGTTTGCTCCCAGCCAGGCATCCCCGAAGCACCTTTTTGGGAAACCTCTTTATTGCGATCTGGTTGACATACAAAAAGCTATACGTGTCTGGTGTATAAACTTGATGACTCTAAGCACCTTCTATGGGGGGGTCTCATGACTCTCACAACTGCCCTGTTATTTTCCCCCCATTTTGCACCCGGGGAAGCCAAAGAGAATAAGGGGGAAGTAGTTAGTGAATCGAAGCAAGAGAGCCAAACTCAGACAACCAGCCCCAAACCCGTGGCCTTCGCCACCAAGCTGAGTTTCCTGAAAAACTGCGCTGTGACACTGGAATGTGTTTTGCTAATGGATTTTCTAAAGATAAGTGGACTTGAATACTATGCCGCATCCTATTGACCTCCGCTACTTCCTGGACTGCCTTCTCGCAGCTCTCGCACAGCCTTTGCCCATGTGGTCAGTTCCCTTGGCCTTGAAACGGCCTTCCCCTCATCTTCTTCCCCGCTTAGCAAATGCCAACTCACACTTCCTTGCCTCCTCCGCAAAGTCTTAACCGGAGACGCTGTGAAGCCCCAGGCTCCTTCCTCAGTGTTCTGCGGCAGCTCGGTCTGCGCATGCTCTGCAGCCAGGCCGGCCTGGAGTCAAGCCCGGCCCTGGCGACTCTAGCCCAGCAAACCTGGGCAAATGACTGCCCCTCTCTCTAAGCCTCCCTTTCTTATCTGTAACCTGAGGAGGACGGTCATCCGAACCTCTCAGGACTCTTAGGGCTGTGCTCGCGAAGCGCCGGGCACAGGCCTGGCACGAGGGAAGCACGCGATAAATGGAACTCCTGTTACTGGAACGTACTTCTACTACTCACGCATTTATGGTTGTTTTCATGTCTGGCTTTTCCTCCAGACCATGAGCACGATAAGGATCAGATCTTCATTCTCGTATTGTTTCTTTTGAAGTCTTTTTTCTTTTTTCCTGATTATAAATGATGACGTTTTTAAATTTTTTATTTTCAGAGAGGGGAAGGGAGGGAGGAAGAAAGGGAGAAATACATGAATGTGTGAGAGATACAGTTGCCTCTCTCACGCCCCTAACTGGGAACCTGGCCCGCAACCCAGGCATGTGCCCTGACTGGGAATCAAACCCACGAACCTTTGGTTCACAGGCTGATACTCAATCCACTGAGCCACACCAGCCAGGCCTGGGCTGTACGTTTTAAATGGATGCACTTTACTGTGTGCAAATCATACCTCAATAAAGATGACTTAAAGAGTTGAAAAAGAGCCGTAGCTCGTGTGGCTCAGTGGCTTGAACGCCGGCCTGCGAACCAAAGGGTTGCTGGTTTGATTCCCAGTTAGGACACGTGCCTGGGTTTCGGGCCAGGCCCCAGTAGGGGGCACACCAGAGGCAATCACACACTGATGTTTCTCTCCCTCCCTTCCTCTCTCCAAAAATAAATTTTAAAAATCTTTTTTAAAAAATAAAATGTACAGTCCAGTGATCCAATAAATGTATTCACGCATGTAACCACAACCCAAGTCACAATTTAGGACGCGTTGTCACTCCAGAACGCGCCTCCAGCCCCGGCACCAGGCAGCCACTGACCTGCTTTCTGTCACTGTGGAGTAGTTTGGCCTGTGCTAGAATTTCACATAAACGGATTCAGACTGCGGGTATTCTTTCATGTCTGGCTTTTCTCAATTATCCACGTTATGGCTTACATCAGTGGTTCATTTCCTTTTTATTTCTGACTATTATTCCATTATACGAACATACCACAGTTTGTTTATCCATTCACACGTTGCTGCGTATTTGGGCTGTTTCCACGTCAGAGCTGTTAATGAAGCCGCTGTGCACATTTTTGTACAGACTTTTTGGTGAACACGAATTTTCATTCCTCCTGGGTAAAGTCACAGGGAACTGCCAAGCCGGTGTGTGTCCCAAGCACACGCAACACGGAGCGCTCCCCCGGCAAAGCGTGGCACGTCTCGGCTGCCCCGCCCCCTCGCCAGCACCTGTCCCGTCCGTTCTTACCTTTAGCGGTTCTGGCGGGGCCGGCGGCAGTGCCTGGCATTCCTGATTTGCAGCTCCCTGGTGACTGACCATGGCAAGCGTCTTGCTGTGCGTTTACTGGCCACGGGTACACTTTTCTGTGAACCGTAATAACCTCCCCCTTTCTACCGGCTGTCTTTTTGATACTCAGTTGTAAAAGTTATTTACATATTCTGGATGCAGATCTTTCCTCAGATATTCGCTTGACAAGTGTTTTCTCCCAGTCTTTCCAAGAATTTTTATAAAGTCCAATTAATCATTTTTCTTTTATGGTTGTTGCTTTTTGTAGCCTGATGAGAGGACTTTCCTTTGTCCACCGAGTCCCCGTCGTGGTGTCTGTGTTCGGGCCCCATTGATGGGTGGGCATCCTTAGGAGCATCCTCTCCTCACCTCGGCGAGCCCTGCGGGCCCCTGGGCCCCCCCAGCCCCCAGCCACAGGCAGGAGCTGTCCTGGGCAGACGCTCAGGCCATCACAGGCCGCTGTCCTGCGTGCTGCCTGTTGTCAGGCGTCTGTTTCTTGCATTTTGCCCAGGACTCTGGTCGTCTGTGGAAGGAAGTCTTATTTTGCACCCACAGGTGCTGGCACCCAGGCACTCCAAGTGCTGGCTGAGCGAGCAGGGCCCAGCACCTCCGGACAGTCCACTGAAGTCCCTTTTGATTGGGCGACCCTGTGGGGCCCCCAGAGGCCCGCCCTCTTTGTTTTCCCAGGCAGTTCTGTTCCTGCAGGTGGCTGCCACTTCTCTCCGTCCTCAGCACCAGCGCACCTGGGTTCAACACATGCCAGTTAGACAGGGAAATTGAGGTGCAGAGAAGGAAGGGTCACGGGGCCAGGCAGCGGCCAAGTGGGCAGAACTGCACTTCCTATGTGGGCATCTTTCCACTGGACCACCTGGAGGGGGTCTCTTCCATCCCTGTCACCCCACGCCCCCAACACACTCCCTACGGCGTGTGCTGTGGCTCCTGACACGTGCTTGGTAAGTAAATGACCGGTGGGATAAATAAACAAAATAGTTTTTTCATGCTTAGGTCAGCTGGCTCCTACATACGGTATTAGGGGTGTGTGTGTGCGTGTGTTTGCGCAAGTCCACATAGAGCCAGGACTGACCATTCCTCCCAGGGCTCAGGGGCCATGGTCCGCAGGAAATCTTGAACATTTTTCTCAGCCACCCTCTAGCCTTAACCCCCACTAGGGGGCGTGTGTAGCCCACAGAGAGGGTCTTCAATCCCTGGGTGCCTCAAGGCCTTGTTTCCAGGGCAAGGCAGTGGGTCCCTCTGAAGCTGCCCCCTCGATCCCCAGCCTCTGCTTCCCCTGCAACAGGAAGCCTTTCTCTCAAGCCTGCCCCCCCTTCGCCCCCTCCCGGGAGCTGAAGGAGGCAGCAGAGCGCCTGGGAGTGATGACCTCATTGCTGTCCCCGCCTGCCTGGCCTCTGCTTCCTCCCTGAGGGGCATGACAGGGCCTGGAGCGGCAGCTGCCTCTCTCCCCTCACTGGCTGGCAAGGACAGTCCTTCATGGCCCCGAGTCTGGTCTGCCCTCGAGTGATGAGCCCCCGAAGGGAGAGCCGTGGGCATGACCCTGCCAGCCCCGCCCAGCCCACCTGCAGCGCTGTTGCCCAAGGCGGGGCCCCAGCTCTCTCCCCTGGGCCCTGGGGGACAGGTCGCACCCAACTCTAGACTCAGGTCCCTTGTGTCCCAACAGCTTCACGAGCTTTGGCGTCGCATTGCCACGAAGCTAGTGGTCCTGGCCTCACCGCTAGCTGTGAATGACCTTGAGCAAACCCTGTGAACTGCACTTGCCCTCCGGGGTAAATGAGGAAGACAGTGGTTCCTGCCCCATAAACAGGACAGTGCTGATAAGCAAAGCCCTGGCACCGTGCCTAGCGCCTCGTAAGTGTTTGAGACGTGTCGGCCATTATTACTAAGATTAGCAGTACTCATTATCATTATATTCATGTGAACCACAGTGTAAACCACTTGGCCATTCTTTTGAGGCTCCCAAGGAAGCATCACTCTCCTAGCTCAGGGTCTCAGGCTTCTTCCCAACAGTGAGGACCCTGCCGAGGGACATGGGGGGCCTGCGGGACCAGCGGGGTGCCTGCCTCAGGTCAGGTGCATGCCCGTCCCATGGCAGAGCAGGGCCTCAGCTACCCACCCTCCTCCAGGGCCATCCTGCCCACGTTCACATGTCTGGGAAGGCCAGGGACTCCCCGAGGCGGCCTGTGTGCCCTAGGGTGATGCAGGACAGCAGCAGCTGCTACGGCTGCTTCCCTTGTCCCCTACTCTTCCTGCCAGCTCCTCGGCTCTCTGGTCACGTCCCAGTCTCCGGGAGATTGGCAGTGACCCTGCATCCCAGGCACAGAAGTGGCCGAGGGCAGCACCTCCCTGGTCCGGGCTGCTGCCCTCAGCCGCCCTGCGCTCCGAGCAGCCTTCTCCCTGCCACTCAGGCTCGCACTGGCGGGGAGATCAGCATTCAGAGGAGGATGGGAGCGCCAGGGCAGCAGCCTCCTGCCTTCTCTGGGAGTGCAGAGTCGTGCCCGGAAGCAGAGGCAGGTGCTGGGGAGGGTCCAGGCCGAGACCCCCCCTGCAGGGTGGGACGGGGTTGGGCTCACAGAGGCAACGTGGTGCTGTCCCCTGCTGGGTGCCGATCTTCCGCGCTGCCCCCCGCCCAGCAGTTGCACCCTCTGCTGTCCTCGAATTCGCTTCAGAACCCCCCCCGCCGTTGGGCGTTTGGAAAGACAGGGCGGGGGGGCCGTGGGGCGAGGGGGCGAGCGGCCCCAGCTGTTCTGAGCCTGCGGATTGTCGAGATCACCGGCCGCTCGGCCACTGCCAGGGCACAGACAGTCACACTAGCTCACCTGTGTTGAACACTTCGCGTGCTGTGCGCTTACACGCGGTACCTAATTTAACCCTTACAACGCCTCTACGAGACGGACCGGGGCGACCCCAGCTGTCGCCCCATGTGCCCTCAACCTCTCCCTCCTGTTTTGACCAGTCTATCACGCACCTGGGCTTTCCTGCTCCCTTTTCCAAGCAATGGCTCTTTCCAAGGAAATGGGAGGAGAGAGGGACTCAGCCCCCTGGGGACATTGCGTCCACCGCCCCCCCCACCCCCACCCCGCCACGGGCTTCACACCAACCCCCGTGACAGGAGACGGCGGGCCGAGGAGGGGCGCTCGGTCCTGGGCAGCCTTCTAGAGCAGTTCTGAGCCGAGGGAGACCACTCGCTCTGCAGAAGGTGCAGACAGGCCAGGGCTGGCAGGGCCCAGCACGAGAGGCAAGCGTGGGCTGGGTGTGGGGGAAAGGTGTAAGCGACTGGCTCCCACCCAGCAGGCTGCACCCTGGAGGAGAGAGCCCCTCCCTCCCAGCCCACAAGGCCGGCTGTCAGGGCCGCAGCCTCCCAGCCTGGGCAGGCACATGCCCCCATCGCCCCCAGTCCCTGCCTCTCCTTCCCTCCCTCAATCTCGAACGAGCGAACGGACCCCTGGAGGAGCCACCATCTCCCGAGCAGGTTCTCAGAGCACTGCTGCACAGGGAGGGCATCACCTTGTGGCTGTGTGTCTGGGCTGGGAGCCAGCCCCCCTGCAGCCAGCCGACCTTGGCCTGACGTTCCTCCGACCAGTGGAAGGAGGCAGGCGACTTGGAAATGGCAGAGAGCAGAGGCCAGGCTGAAGTGACAGGAATGGGGCCAAGAGATCAGAGGCTGGAGGCAAGGCTGGGATCAGGGGACACAGACAGTCCGGGAACAGTGCCGCCTGGCCCTCCGCCTGACAGCCCGTCACCAGGAAGGCTGGTGCCTCCCAGGAGAGAGACAGGCTGACAGGAGCAGAGACAGGTGGCTGGGACTCGGGGCCCCCATCAGGTGGGCAGTGGGGCTCTGACGCGGCCCCAGCACAGGGCTCCTCCCCCTGGCGTGACTCCTCCCGCCTCCACCTGCCCTACTTCAGAGGCTCCCACAGAACTACCAGGCTCCCTGCAGGACCAGCGGCCCCTCCCCCGTGGCTTCAGGGTGGTCCCCTCGGTCTCCCCCCTTCCCTTCCTCCCCTTCGGAGAGGAGGCGCTGCTGTCTAGAGCACTCCTCTGTCTCCTGCTTCCACAGAGTCAGGGGCAGAGGCCAGCCAGGCAGAGACCTGGCAGCTGGGGGGAGGGGGGAGGGCTGGGAGGGGAGGGGAGATGCACGCACTCCCCTGGGGGGGCGGGGGGGCTTTGGAAGATGAATGGCTGCCACAGGAGACAGTCAGGAGCAGCTGCCTGCAGGGTCTGTGCCTGCATCCCAGGGAGCAGAAGCGGAAATCTGCTTTCATCTCCGCTCCGCGTCGGGCACGACTGTGAAGAGAGAAATGGCAGAGCAGCTGGGGGCAAAGGAGGCCGCGGTTCCTGAGCAGTCAGCAGGCTGACAAAAACAAGTGTCACGCCTTTTCCCTTCCCACACTCTACTGCCCATTTGGAACACGCACACACACGCATGCACACACATGCTCAGAAAACTCGGAGGACAGCTGGAGGGGGCTTCCGTCTAGTCGCAGGCACACGAGTCACCGATCCAACTGCACGTCCTACTGATCGTTTCAGCAGAGCAGCCAGTGCCCGGGTGAGCTCTGGGGTCCAGGGAGAGGCAAATGCCACAGGAAGTGAGTGCCACCACAGCAAACGGACACCACACAGGCCTGGACCACAGCGGCGGTCTAACAGTGTGGCTCCTGAGCTGCCAGAGAGGCGGCCAGGGAAACCCTTCCCGCACGAGCGGCCGCGAACTTCCAGGTGCCTGCAGGGAGGCCCCTGTGGGAGCCCCGGGCCCCCCTCACCCACTAGCCGTCGCTGGGCTGAGCAGTTGGCCTCTCTGTGAGTTTCCTCGTTTCTAAACTGCGGCCCACAGTGTGAGTGGTCTGTGGGGCGCCGTGAGGATTCAGTTAGAGCCCCAACGGGAAGCCCCTCCTTGGTAAACGGGAGTCTCCCCTGGTTCTGCCCCAGCCTGGGCTGCGGGCCCCAGGAAGGGAGCCATCCCTGAGCAGTGAGCACCTCTGCACCCCCACCCCTACTCCCACCCCACACCAGGCCTGGCCAGGGACAAACCAGGACCCGGAAAACCAAACTGGACGGCACTTTCCCCCACACCAGGGCGGGGGCTTGCATGGCTGAGTGGACATTCCGGGGCACCCCCTCTCCCTGAGAAGTGCCCCAGCACTGCCACTGTCCAGATCCCACCTGGCGCTCTTGACACGGACCCTCGCCACCCAGGGGGGAGCTGGTCCAGGGAGTCCACCGCCTGTCCTTGGCCGCATCAACGGCCACCAGGCTGACATGGTGTGCTCTGCTCCCACGTGGCCAGGCCTGTACCCTCTTCCTCCCCGGCGCTCCAGGGCATGCACCGGCCTACCTGCCTCAGCCGGCTGACCCCGGCTCCCGGGGCTGAGCTCCACCCGAAGAGGTAAGGGCTTCCTCCAGAGGCACTGTCTTCCTGAACAGAGAGAAGCTCGGAGTCAGGGCACAGGAGGGAGGGCCTGCCACCTGAGAAAATGCAGAGGAAGACTCCCAAGCAAGCTCTGCTGTGTGTCTGTGCTCCTCAGTCACAATTTTCAGGTGAGATCGAAGTCTCGTGACGTCCGACATGTCCTCCAGGATGAGTGAGTGTGTGCCAGCAGGGTCCTTGCTGCCCACATGTGGTGCCGAGTGCCCCATGAGCATGGGCAGGGGGCATCAGCCCGCTCCAAGGAGGTGGTGCGCCTGGTCTCACCCCGGCCCCCAGGCAGAGGGAGGGCGGACCAGACTGGAGCTGTGTGGGGAGAGTCTGGGGTTTGCCCCACCCCCCGTGGAGGAGCAGGACACCCAAGGAACCAGCTGGAACTGATGACTGGAATCAGAGAGCAGAAAGTCCGCCCTTCCCACCATCCCAGGCCTGCCCTCCATGGCAGCTACCATCAGCAGGATCAGGAGGGGCTGGATGTCGGAACAATATTTCCAGTTATCTGAGTCCCAATGTCTTCCTTCCGGCCAGATCACGGGAGGCCAGGCCTGGGCAGACGGGTCCAGGGGGGCCTTTCCTCTCCTAACAGGAGGCCCAGGCCCATTTCACAGAGAGGAGAGAGACTTCCTGACAGGAGAGGCCTGTCGGCCCCACATCAGCCACAGACTGGATGGATGACCTTGAGCGAGTGACTTGGGTGTCCCTGTCTCTCGTTCCATCCGCCATTCACCAGATAGGGCCCTCGTCCTGCCAGCCCTCGGCCACTGCTATAGAGAGAGAGAGATGCCGAGGGAGGCCCTGACGAGAGACCCCTGCGGGGGCAGGGCAGAGCCCAGGCGTGAGGTGCCAACAGGGACAGGAGGCAGGCATCACTCTGGGGAGCAGCGCCTAGGTGCCGAGGGCTGTGGGACAACCTCGGTGTCAGCCGCGCAGCTGCCTCTCCGCCACGGGTCTTGCTGCTGGTTTACACAAGAAGGCAGAGACCCCGAAGTTCGCTGAGGCTCTCGGGCAGTGACAGAGGAACTGGCAAACTGCCCAACGCCAGACCTGGACTCCGCATGGAGGACCAGTCAGCATCTGAGGGCCTCCGTGAGCGAGGCCCAGTCCAGCCACCGTGCTAATCAGGCACTGCCGTGGCCACTTCAGCTGACCTTGGTGTCCAGGAGGGTGTCACAGAAACGCCTCCTTTGCCCACACATGCCTAGCACTTCGCAGTGGGCCTTCTGACATCAGAACCAGGGGACAGGGCCGAGACATAAAGCCCCAAGTCCTCTCGGCTTGCCAGGCCCCGCTGCCGCCAAGGGGCACATGGAGCCCGCAGAGACGTGGGGGTGTACAGGGGCCCAATGCCTACTGACTATCTCGGCGCCTGAGCCCCGTGGGGAGACACCCTTCTTCCAGGGGCTTCACTGGGAGGGCGAGAAGCAGCCCGAAGGCCAGTGGACGCTTCTGCAGGGGACAGTGTCGCTCCTCAGATCGGCCTCCCGCACCAGGTGGGTCCGCGGGCGCAAAGGACCCTTTCAAACAGCGTGTTCCGAACTAACATCTGTTGCCTTTTCTGTGCTTTGATGGATCTAAGAGCCCCTCCCATCACAGGACACTGGCCACCCAGGGAAGGAAAGGTCCATAAGTGCCCCGAACGTCACCCCATGCCAGGGCCACATGGCTTCAGCCCAGGGAAGAGTTAACTTTCCGGCCACTGGAGACAGCGGCCAGCCCGTGGGGGCTGCCCAGCCAATGACACCCAGTGCCGATGATGTCATGCTCCTCCTGCGCCTCCTATTGGGGACTGGACAGCGAATCCTGCCGGAGGCTCAGGCAGCGGAGCCGCTGAACCTGGGCGGGGGCAGCAGGAGAGGGAGGGGACAGGAAGGCAGGCGAAGCCGGCAGAGCTGCTTCTGCCTCATCCCCCTCTCCAATCCCCTGAGCCTGCTACAGAAGAAACCCCGGGAACCAGCCTCTCGGACAGGCAAAGCCGAGCAGCTCCGGTCCAGGGGAAAGGCTGAGGGCTCCCGTTCCCGACTGGACCACACAGACACTGAGCCTGTCCACCAGGCATACAGGGGGCCGGGGGCCATCAGACAGGGCAAGCGCGCGCACATCTATATATGTCTCCTGGCGTGGACAGGGACAGGGGACAGCGGCAGCCACCTCGGCAGCACCCTGTCTCCTTCACCCAGACTCTCCTCTGCCTTACCTGCCGGAGGACTGGGGGTCTGTGTCCATGCTGCTGCCTGCAACTGCCCCATCAGCTTCGACTTCGCTGGGTTCTCTGTGGGAGGGAAGAACACGCAGGTAGCGCTGTGGGCCAGACCCCAGGCCCCTGGCAGCTTCTCCCAGGGCCCAGCCTCCTCGGGCTGTGGGACTGGAGGTGGCAGCCGATGTCTTTGAAGAGCTCCGGGTGCCCTACTCTGAGGGGAGTCCTTGCAGATCCTTCCAGCCTCCCTGGAGATCCAAGCAGCCCCGGCCCACCTTCGGCTCAGTGTCCCTCCACCCCGCCGGGGGCCCAGTAGGTTTCTCACGGTTGCACCCGGTTGGCGAATCGCCGGCGCCAGAGCACAGCCAAGGTGCCGAGCAGGAGGAGGGTGGTGCACATGGCCCATCCCCGCCCAGACGGGGTCCACGGGAGAAGGCCTAGATGGCCCCGCCAGCCCTCCCGGGCCACTGCCGTGCGTCCCAAGGTTCCTGCTGGTGATGGATTAGAAGCCTCGAGCCGATTACTGGATCAGCCGACCTGACCTTGTGGAGACCGACTAACCTCCCTGGGCCCAGGCTGCTCCCCTGGGGCAAGGTCAGCTGACCTCGGTCTATTCTGGATGTAGACAGACTGAGACGTGGGCCTGGCCCTCCAGAGGAGTACAGTCCAGACAAAGGCACTGGCAGGTTGGACAGTGGGCGCAGCAGAGTGACATGGGCGGTGAAAGGCACCCACAGGGCACTTTGGGAGTGGTGAGCATCAGGGGAAGCTTCAGAGAGGAGCTGGGGACATGCAAATTGGCAGGTGCCTGTGGAACGGTGGGCTCTCAGAAGACAGAACCAGGGTGGCAGGCTGTGAAAGCACAGGGCACGTTCCAGCACCTGGAAGCTGAGGGGCGGCAGGACGGCAATGTCCCAGGGGAAACGGTGAGGGGAGCAGAGGGGAGGGCGGAGGAGCGGCAGATGAGGAAGCCAGAAGGGTAAGGAGTGAAGGGCTGGCTGAGCGGTTCCGTTCCACCCCCTGGACGGTCCTCCCCGAACACCTCTGATTGTGTCCCCTAGGCAGAGCTGAAGTGAACCCTGCAGAAACAGATCTACCCATCCACTGAAAAACTCTGTCCTGCGCCAGTGAACACAGTCCTGCCCCGCAGGCACACAGAAAACTTGCAAGGGATGAGATGGAAGTAAACCCAAACAAGATTTCTTCTACTTTCTTTCCACATCCCCGTGAGAGGGCTTGGGCCACCGCTGGGAGGGCCGCCACCGCGCTGGCTTTGGGAGGCGGTCAGAGGGGTTCAGTGAGGTGGCCCAGTGCGGTGGGCTCTGCCTCCGCCGAGGCAGGTGCAGCAGCGGGGACCAAAGTGAGGACGTGTGTCTGAGACGGATCTAAGAAGCTCCCTCTCTCCTCCACACCCCTCCAAGACCCTGATGTGAAGGCTAGGTTTCCCTCCCTCAGCTGAGAGCAGGCATGTCCACAGGCCACCAGCCCAGGATTCCAGGGATGCCCTTGAACCTCAAGGACCAACGGGGGCCAGAGCTGGGGCAGCACTTGGGCTGGATACTTTAAAGTGTGAACTTTGAAATAGACACAGAAACCAGAGCTGAGGAGGAGAGCCGACCCCTTGCAATCCTGGAGCAGTGGGACACAAAGTCTTGAGAAGGGCAGGGTCACCAGGGAGCACTGGGGAACTGGACACACCCAGAGTGTGCAGTCACGTAGTCCCGAGGAGCCGCTGCTGTGGCTGGGTCTGGCCTGGGGCGTCCGCCAGGAGTCAGAGGTGGGACTGGCTGTCCCAGGACTGAGCAGCTGCTTGCAGGGTGGGAACCCTGGGGCTCTCAGGGGCACGGTCCCCACCTCTGACCCAACAGCACTCTCATCTCCCCGAGCAGGGCTGCCAGGAGAAGAATCTGTCCCCTCCACCCAGAACCCCTCTGTAACAGGGGCCTTGGTGGCTGAGACGTCTCCAGCAGTCCAGGCCTCCCCAAGACTTCCTGGCCCTGCGGCCTCTCCTTCGGACTTTGCCCAGCCAGGGCCAGAAATCGAGGCAGTGCCTGGTCGTTGCCTGCCTGTGTCATTAATAAGCCACCAGGGACTTCTTTCCGAGGACATGGGCATTTACAGAGGGGCAGAGGCCGCTGGTGGAAGGAAAGGGAGCACTGACCTCCGGCGCTCAAGTTCGACAGCGGTCCCCTATCCCCCTCATCAGGCACTGGGGCAGGGAGACTACCCATCCCTAACCGTCCATTGCCCCGGGTCCGGAGCTCGGGGAGCGGCGCCGCGGCCCCCACCGGCCCGCTCGGGAGAGGCCGGGAGCCAGCGGGAGCGCAGATCGGACCGAGGCGCCGCCGGGGAGGCTCTCGTCCACCCCTCGGCGGGCGACCACACCACAGACGCTGGAAGTCTGTGACTTTGAGGCAGTTCCCCGCAGCGTAAAGGGTGCATGCACGCACGCGTCCGGACACCGACCGCAGCGCGAGCGGGGCCGCGGTGCCCCCTGACCCGCACCCACCGGGGCGCACTCCCGAGCGCCCGCACCGCCCCGCGCCGCGTGACCGCCCCTCCTCCCGGGACCCCCCAGCACAGCTGCCACGCCCACGTCTCAGCCCCGCCCCGCGGTCAAACTCCGGGGGGTCCCTGTGGGAGGGCGGGCGAGCGCCGGCTCGTCACCTCCGCCTTGTCCAGCCCACACCTTGCAAAAATTGGCTCAGACACACGGGGTTGGGGGGTTTGGAGAGAATTTGTTGTTTGTTTTTTTTTTCACATTTTTCTATCAGACCACATCCCCGCCCCCCGCTCGCGGTCCCCCGCCCCCGCACATATACCCTGCGCGCAGACAGACACACACACACACACACACACACACACACGCGGCGCGCACAGACACGCTCCCTCCCTCCGGCGCGCTCTCTACCCCTCGCCCGCCCGCCGCGCACGCAGCCGGCCTCGGCTCCCCGCGCCGCGCGCCCCGCCGCCGCTGAGCGAAGCCGGGCTGGGCTCGGTGCTGCCCATGGAGAAAGTGCCGGGCGAGATGGAGATCGAGCGCAGGGAGCGGGGCGAGGAGCTGTCCGAGGCGGAGAGGAAGGCGGTGCAGGCTACGTGGGCCCGGCTCTATGCCAACTGCGAGGACGTGGGGGTGGCCATCCTGGTGAGGTAGGTGTCGCCCCAGCCCTGCCGGGCCCGGGGGAGGGAAACGGGCAGCGGCTCGGGGCAGGGGCGGGCTCGGCCCGGGTCCGAGCTCCGGCGCCACCTCCCCAGATGCGATTGGGGTCGGGCGGGCGGGTGCCGGCAGCGTGGGGCGCCTTGGGTGGGCAAAGCTCTGATTGAGCCCCCCCTGGCCCTGGGCTCGGGGCTCACCGGGAACTAGGGAGCAGATGCAGAAGGAGAGCGCCCGGTCCCCCTCCTCTCCCTGGCCTCAGAACTCCAGGCTCGGCCGGTCGCGGCCCCCTCGTCCGCGGTGTAAGGGCCCCCGCCTCCCAGCTGAGCTGCTGTAAACACACTTTCCACCAGCCCTTGAAGGGGGGCTTCGGTGGGGGCTCCCCATTTTAGAGAAGGGAGAACTGAGGCTCAGCCGCTGAGGAGGACAAAGAGGAGCAGAGCCCTGGATCCACTCAACCCCTCAAAAGAATTCAGAGCCTCATGGAAGAACAGAGCAAAGGGCAAGGAAATAGAGGTCAGAAGGAGCAGAGGCTGCGGTCCATCCCCCCCCACCCCTGCCCCTAGGGAGTGGGCCAGCAGGGAGCTCCCAGGTGAGGCACAGGTGAGTGGAGAAGCAGAGTCCCCTAGGCTGCTGTCCCTGCTGAGTTTCTGTGCAGGGAAGGGAGAAGCTACAGGAGACAGGACCCACACCCTGAACCCCCGACCTGAGGTGGAAGGGCCACGTGTCTGGGCCTCAGGGGCCATTCAGGCACCACATGCCCAGGAGGGACCCCCACACACACTCATGTTGTTCTTCACCCACATACATGCCAGTGCTCACACCATTCTGTTGAGAAAGTGTCCCCGAGCCCCACGGGCCGGCAGCACCCTGCAGCTACAGACCAGTGCCTGCTCCCCACCAGCGCGGGCCCCTGGGGCGCCGGTGGCAGGGGGACCCCAGACCACAGGCACCAGTGGCAACCCATCCTTGGCAGGGGGAAGCCACCAAATCTAGGATAGAGCAGGGCAGTCTTACTACATGAGGATGGGTGAAACCTGGCTCCGCAAAGGACAGCCGAAGTGCACTCCTGGCTCCCAGTCCCGGCCTGTCTCTGGCTTCTCTCGCTCCTCCACTCTCTCCTGTCTGCCTCCCCCAAACCTGGGACCTACCCAGCTCCATACTGACATGCCCTGATTCCAAGGAAGAAACAGATTTTGGAGGAAAAAGAGCAAGAAGCACTTTTGAGAAGTTGGAGGAGGATTCTTGAGGAAGGGGCAGCTATTTTGGCAGCTCCCGGGGGTGGCGGGGAAACTAAGAGAGGATTCCAGACCCCCAAAGCCATCAGACATTCAGAGACGCAGATCATGCGTGGGCGCACCCACACAGGCATGAGGCGGGCAGAGGCGTCCGGGGTGCACAGACTGCCTCCAGGGAGGGCCGCCCTCCACCTTGTGCGAGCAGAGCACCCCCCCAGGCCCCGGGACGCACCACGCCCCCAGGGGCCACCAAGAGGAAATGAGACAGAGTCCCCAGGACACCCCTTGGGAATTCTTTGTGCTCTCCCCACCATTTGCCAGTGAGAACACGTAGGCGATGGGTGCCAGATCTGGCTCCTGGGGTACACCCGGCCTCCCCAGAAACGGAGGCACACAAAGGAAGGAACCGAACCCCAAGAGCTGAGCTGTTTCTGAAGAGTCTGAGCCCTCGGAAAGACTTTCTGTCTCTGAACCCTTCTAGTGCCCCTTCCGGGCTCTCACAGGGGCCGCAGCTGGGCTGGGGGAGGTACTCAGAGGGAGGCCCGGGACAGCGGTCATTACCTGGCCTGCTCACCCCTGCCACGCTCCATCTGAGCCCACCTCTGTACTGACTAGCGCCCAGGCCAGCCCAGCTCTGCCCTGCCAGCCCAAGCCCCACCCGCATTCCGTTCTGTTTTCTCCTGCTCTCTACCCCAGGATCTGGCCAGTGGGGGGGAGGGGCTAAGGGGGGCAAGGGCAAGACCGATAAGCTTCTCAGGTGTCCCAAAGCACGCCCCCCAGATCCTGTGCCCCTCAGTTTTGTCACAACCCCTCCTATCTTCCCACAAAAGCTCACCAGCACAGGCCCCTGGGAGCGCCTGAGACACCAGCCCTCTGACCCTTGCTCTCACTCTCCCTCCCCACTGGGCTGAGGCCAGAGGCCCCCCCTGAGCCCCCCCAGTGCACCCCAGGAGTTAGCAGCCACAGCACTGGCAGCAGTGGAGGAGCCGCCTGGGGGTCTGAGCCAGACCCCACACCTCCCCTGCCTGCTGGGGAGGAGACTGGGGGCCAAGAGGGAACCCCTTTGCCCCAGGAAGGCTGCCCTCTGGGTGGGCGCCCTGCTGCCTTCCCCTCACACTCAGACCAGCCTCCTGCAGGCTCTCCTGGAAGGCCGGCTGCCCCTGAGAGCTGAGAAACTCCCCAGGGTGCACAAGCCTGGGTGGGGGGGCTGGGAGGAAAGGCAGAGGGGCTGCGGAGTGAAGGCAGGGTGCAGGGGCAGCGCCTGTGGCCCCTAGACTCCCTGACTCAGAAGAGAGGCTCCCCGACCGTCACCCCTCGGGGCCATAATCTGGCACTGGGTGTTGAGGCAGAAGACGAGCCTGGGTCCCAGGCCACCCCGACACCACCACTGCACTGCACTGCAGTGGGGGAACTGTTGAAGCAGGGACGGCCAGTCCCCTTCCCGGTCCTACAACCAGCCTCACTGGGCAACTGTGGGCATCAATTCCTAACCCAGACGGTGGGGATAAAACAGTGCCGAAGCTCAGGAGGGCATTGCCAAGATTAGTGAGATCAGATAGTAAATGCTCAATAAACGTTTCCCGGTATCTCCCCCTCAGTAAAACAGATGTAATAACTGCATAGTTGTGGGAATTAAGTGAAATAGCAGGCGGAGATGCTTTGCACGTTGCAGCGCCCCAGGCCTGTAGAAACTGTTATTTCTTTGCGATGTGAAGCCCCAGAGTCTGAGGTCCTCACGTACGGATGGGGTTGTTCCATTCGGTCCTCGTCACAACGCTTCTCCAGAAAACCTGCAACGCGCTCAGGCTCCTTGCTTCTATTGCCCTCACCAGCATGTCTGCAGCAGGGAGCCAGGCGGGATCCCTCGCCCACTTTTGCAGATGTGTCCTGGTCACTCCCCCGCCATCGGCAGCTTCCCCGGCCGGGATGACCTGGGCCAGCTGCCCTTCCTGCATCTGTTCCAGCTCTCAGGTCCGAGATTTCGCCTCTGGCCCGAGGGCTGGTGTGGCAAATTATCAGCTCTCTGATCACAAAGGGGTCACTCCAAAATGCGAAATGACCCAAGGCATTCCACGAGTTTTCTGAGACTGTGGTTCTGTTATGTAAGTTCTGACTGAGGTTGTGACATCCCTCCCATGACGTCCAGTTGCCAGCGTCCTCCTGCAGACCGCAGGGCCCTGGGCCAGGGTGGTGGACCCCTGGCTCTGCCCCTGGGCTGCGGCACCCAGTAACAGGTAGCAGGGAACCCACTCATGGCTTTGAGGGGAAAGCAGCAGTCCTGGGCCAGCCCAGGCACCAGGGAGAGGAGAGCCTGGTGTGGGAGGTGCTCCCTGTGTGGGAAGAAAGTGATCACACCCGAGGACTTCTGCCCACGCTGAGTGGGGCTGCTGGACTGGGGGGAGAAGGCTCGGGCGTAGGGAAGTGTGCAGGTGGTGGTGGGGAAGCAGGTGTGGACTCGTCGGCAGTGGGCGGTCAGTTTGTCGGGAGGCCGGAATGGCAGGTTAGGGACTTCTGACTTTGTCCGGTAAACAGTGGGAAGTCTCTGACTGTGTCGGCTTGAGAGGGTGATGGGACGAAAGTGAGAGATGGTCTGAGGTAAGCCGGAGAGATGAGGGGCCGGGGCCGGGAAGACCTGGGGTCTGCCCCAGGCAGGGCGCGGCTGGCTGGAGTGGCGAGACGACCAGGCGAGAAGCCGTCACAGGACAGGGCCAGGCAGGTCATATCCCTGGCTCTCTTTAATCACATCCGTCGATCGATATTCACTCTGGGCTGAGGAGGGAGGGAAGAGACGGAGTCTCATCTCTTCCCTTGTTGTCTGGGAGACCTGAGCCCCGTCAGCCCACTTTACTCTGTCTGCAAAGAGTGCTTCCGCGTGGTCGCCCTGCAGGCTGGCATCTGCCGAGTCCCCAGTGCCCACAGTCTGCTGAGGGCTCCACCTGCAGCCTCTCACTTCGTCCTCGCCACAACGCACAAGACGGGAACGATGATGCCCATTTCACAGACGAGGAAACGAGGGCTCAGAGAACCACTTGCCTGACGTCACACAAATCTAAACCTCTCACCCTGTCAGCTGTGCCTGGAGCCGGCCTGGAAGGGTGTGTAGGGTTTGGAAAGGAGGCGAGAAGCAAGGGAGGCAGAGGTGAAGCTGCCAGCCTGAGCAAGCCTGGCCGACAGAAACGCCCGGGATAGGAATAGGACCCGCGTGTAAGCCGGCTGGGCCAGAGGAGGGCCTGTGTTTGAGGGACGGCTCACTGGGCGGTGAGAACGATCACTGGGATGGGCCCTGCCCCTCCCAGCCTGCAGCCCCCAGGTCCTGGCCCTGTCCAAGGGGCAACCCAGGGCATCCCTGCTTCAGCGCCCGCCCCTCCCTCCCGCCAGGTTCTTTGTGAATTTCCCATCGGCCAAGCAGTACTTCAGCCAGTTCCGGCACATGGAGGAGCCGCTGGAGATGGAGCGCAGCCCCCAGCTTCGGAAGCACGCCTGCCGGGTCATGGGTGCCCTCAACACCGTTGTGGAGAACTTGCACGACCCCGAGAAGGTGTCCTCTGTGCTCGCCCTGGTGGGAAAAGCCCATGCCCTCAAGCATAAGGTGGAGCCTGTGTACTTCAAGGTGTGTTGGCCCCCCACCCGCCCTGCTTGCTCCAGAGCCCCCCAGGGCCCATGTGCCACTTGCAGGCCCTGGCAGGGCCTCACTGGAGCTGTGGAGGTGGCCCCCAGGCCACCCAGGCTCTTCCCTGGGCGGGCCGTGACTGGGAGGGGCAGCTGGGTCTTGGGGCCTCTGGTTCCCAAGCTGCCAGCTGTTGGGCCATGAACAACTGCCCACACCGGGGAGAAAGGGCACCGGGGGCTGCGGGGGGTCAGGGGGTTGAGTGAGCAGGGCACCCAAGCGTTTACCTCCCTTCCTCCCTTTGCCCCCAGATCCTCTCTGGGGTCATTCTGGAGGTGATCGCCGAGGAATTTGCCAACGACTTCCCGCCCGAGACGCAGAGAGCCTGGGCCAAGCTGCGTGGCCTCATCTACAGCCACGTGACCGCTGCCTACAAGGAAGTGGGCTGGGTACAGCAGGTCCCCAACACCACCACGTGAGATGCGCCACCTCCCTGCCACGTCCTCCCCTGTCCCCTGGTCTCCCCTCTCTCCCGGGGCCCAGGGCTGACCGCAGGGCAGCAGTGCATCCAGGAGGCTGGGTCTGGGGACAGGCACGGTAGGAAAAGGCTGCTCAAGCCCAGGCCCCTACTCCTGCCTGCACAGAGCTGGGAGCCCCCAACAGGTCCCCCCACCCTGCCGGAGCAGGGGCGTTCTTAGAGCGCCCCAAGACAGCGGCTGAGGGTTCCTGGTAGGAAGGCTGACTCGTGGAGCCCAGAGGCTCCCAGGTGGTTCCGGCCACTTCCTCCCGAGGCATCGGTCACATGGGGCTGTTTTCACGTAAGACTGACCAGCACTGTGTCCCACCTCCAGCTCTACAAGGTTGGAGCCAAGAGAGTCACGCGGCCCCAGTCACAGGCGCCTGCAGGGCCAGGCCCGGGGCCTGTGTGGGTGTCGCTCCCCTGCGCACGCACCAGCAGGGGTGTTTACTTCTGTCCTGGCCCTGGAGGCCAGGTTCCCGGTTCTGGGGTGAGGGCCTGGGAGGTGGCCCCAGGAGGGTGGCCGGCCTCTGTGACTCCAGATGACGTGGAGCACAGGGGAGGGCTGGCCCCCAGACGTGGCGGCTGGGAACACTCCGGCCTCCCGGGGCCCCCAGGGGCGGCCGGCTCTGAGAGCCCCGTGCAGAGGCGGAGGCAGGAGGGAATGGGAAGAGGCGGGAATGGGGAGCTGGGGTCAGCCAGCAGCTCAGGACACGCACTGCAGGGAAACATTCCCAGCAGTTTCCCATGGAAAAGGCAGCGTCTGCTCCCTGGGCTCCATCCGAGCTGGGCTGGCCTGTAGGCCTCTGGACTTCTCGCTCACAGGCCTCCTGGTGGGCGCAGCTCCGAGGAGAAGGTCCCCCAGGGGAGGTCTTGGGAGGCCAGGCCTCCCACAGCCCGTCCCTCCACTGACCACACTGGCCCCCGCCTTCTCCTGCCTCCTTCCCCTGCCTGCATTGCACCATCCCGGAGAGCAGAGCCCTCCGAACCGCAGGCTACTGTAGCCAGGCAGCTGCTCCAGATGTGCACAGCTGGGCCCTGGTCTGCCCCAGACCCCGGGGGTGGATGGGGGCCAGCAGGGTTTTACCTGCCCTGGGAGGCACGTGCAGGACCAGGGCTGCCGTGGGGGGCATCCAGAGGGGCTGAGAGGGTCGGTGGGGGGAGGGGGTTTGCCCTCCCACACCTCTCCCTAGGCAGGCTCTGCCACTAGAGATGAGTTTGTTTACAGCCAAAAGACAAGACTTCCTGCTTCTAGAGAAAAGGGCTTTCTTCCTGGGGCCTAGAGGGGCTGGAGAGAGAGAGAGCTGGCCCGTACAAGCCCCAGTGAATCAGAAACACATGGACGAGGTTCCCGACATTAAGCCCTGGCCCGTCCCCTCTCTTGCCCCAGCTGGACTCCTGGGACTGAAATCTCACCAAACCCCAAGAATTAGGAAACCGCCAGAATATACTCGTTTGCCCGGTTCTCTTCATAGACTGAGTGGGGGTGGCTGCGGGGAGGGGGCCCGGCCCCTTGCCTTTGGGCTACCCCGTCCCCAGCTGTGAAGTCACGGGGATTGTCCCCTGGTGCCTTTACACACCCTCCCCCCACCCCCAGCCCCCAAGAAGGCATGTCTCCCTGGCCAGGGCCTACAGACTCAACCTCTGCCAAGACCCCAATGAGTTGGGAGTGTGGGAGGGAGGGACAGGGCAGAGTTCTAGAAGGCTCCATCCAATTCCTCTTATCAGGGACCGGGGTGGGCCGGACGCCACTGTTTATTGAGCTGTCTCCACTCAAGGGCGTGTGTGCATGTTTGTGGGTGCGGAGGCGGGGGGCGGGGGGGGGCGAGCGCAGATGGGTGGCCGGAGGGGCCGGGTGGCCAAGCAGAGAGCTCCCGGTCCTCGGTGGAGAGCACACATTTGTGTGGGTCTTTTCGGTCTACAAAGTGCTTTCCCACAGCTCCTGGCTCCCGAGCGTCATGGAGCCAGGCCAGGCAGGCGCTCACGCAGCAGAGAAAAGGGTCTGGGCCCGGCCGACTTGCCCTGGGTCACACAGCAGGTGCCCAGTGGAAGGGGGACGAGGACTCAGGTCTCCCGGGCTGCTTTCGCCTGTGTCGCACGGGGTCTCTGCAGCGTCCTGCCCCGAGTCCCCGGACCCCTCTCCCCTACCTCCCACGGCCCCTGGTCCCAGTCTGCACCCTTGTGACCTGTTGCCTCCGTCTCCTGTCTCTCGTCCACAGCCCACCGGCCACACTGCCCTCTTCGGGGCCGTAGGGTCCTTTCCACCCTCCCCCCTCCCTGGCAGCACCTTGAGCAGAAGGCCGAGTTCTGAAGACCCTCCTTGACCCTCCATTTCTGGGTGCCAAGGAAGCTGGAGGAACCCCTGACTCGTCTTCCTGGAAAGAGGCCTCTGCCTCGGCCACAGCCCTCCTGGAGCCGCCAGGAGGTGGCTCTGGATGCTGACCCACCGGCGGCAGGTGGCCTGTGGGGGTGGGGGACCCCTCCTCCTTGAAGAGCCAGGCACACTCTTCTTAGCTTTTCTACTAACCATTAGAGACGGAGCTGAGCAGCTGGCAGGAAGGGGGCCAGGTCTGCAAGCCACAGCAGGCAGGTGCCTGCCCTGTTTCTATCTGCCCGGCCAGCATGCGGGTCTCCATGCCACCTCTCTAGAGTATCACGCACATGTATCCACCATATACACAGATATATTCTATATATGACCTATATAAATATATACAGACATATCTATAACATGTATCTGCGGGGCCCAGAGGCACACGGGAAACCTCGGCTCTGCCCATCTGCGTGTGGGGTGGGGGTGGGGGGGACCTGGTCATGCTTCTGGGCAGAGAACAGAATGTTCTGGCCGAGATGGGGGTGCCACATCTGCACAGAGAGGATCTGGGCCTGTGGGCAGCATGGGGGTGCTGCAGCCCCTTCTCTGACCAGCTCCCTGCACCCCGGCCCTTCACTTCCAGGAGAGAAGGGTCCGGTTCCCCCCACCTTCATGCCGCATGCGAGGATGTGTGTGGCTCCCCGCCTCGCCCCAAAATGGGCAAGGGCAGACAGAGGGGCCAGAAGTTCTGGATAGGACGGACGTGCCGGGGGAGGGGTCATGGTAAAAAAAAGAAAGCCCCCTAATGCCAGCCCCATCGGCTTCTGTCACGAAGACAGCCCCAGAGGGAAGAGGGACGATGACAACGGACCAGATGCCTCCATCTCAGCCTGGGGCTCTGGGGGCCCAGGGCCACCCCCCCCCCACCCTCCTGGCTGCAGGCTGGGTCCCAGCGGCTGGGGACCGCTCCTGGTGTGTGCCCCTGGGTCACGTGTATTGTCCTCAAGGATGTGTTGCTGCTGTGACTGCCGTGCCTGTGTCCCTTCCGGTCCCATCCTTGTGCAGCCGACCGTGTAACTGCCTGCCCTCCTTTCGTAGCTCCTGGCGTCTGTACGCGGACCCAGCCGTGCCATTAAACTCCTCTTCCGGTGTCTGTGTGCGCGCTCTCTTCCTGCCATCTGCCCCTCGCTCTGTCTCTGCACCTTACTTCAGGGCTCCGGACCTCGTCTCAGAAGCCCCCCTCCCCAAACTATGCGTCAGCCTTGGCTGGTTGTGGACCACTCTGAATTGGGGGCCCGGCCCATTTAATGGGGAGCACCAGGCAGGAGACTAGAAGCTGGACTTTTGGGGGGCGGTGCAGCAAGGTTGTCTGTGCTTGTTTAAAAAAGTCAGGGGGGGCCCTGGCTGGTGTAGCTCAGTGGATTGAGCGTGGGCTGGGAACCAAGCGGTCCCAGGGTTGCGGGCCAGGTCCCCGTGAGGACCATGTGAGAGGCAACCATACATTGAAAAAAAGAAAAGAAAAAAGTCAGGGGGCTTTGATCCTTTGTTCTGGAATCTCTTCCCGGACAAGGATAGGATAAGGAAGGGGGAAATCCAGGAAAGGACCCTCAGAAAGAAGGGCCCTGCTGTTCCGCTGTTCCGGTGAGGACCCCTCTCCTAGAGCAGCGTGCAGACCCGCTGCTCAAGTTTCTTGTGGCGGATGGGCCCTTGGGTGTTGGAGGAAGGAAGTGTGCTCCTCGTCTTAAATCCCAGCACCTCCCTTGGGCTCTCAGCAACCAGACCCCCTTCCCAAGCAAGCCCTCTCTCCCACATCCCACAGTCTTGGGCTGGGCCTGCCCCGCCCCCACACAGGATGGAGGCCTTGGGCAGCAGCATCAACCCTCAGAGGAGGGACTAGGAGGTCACCACCCCTGGGGGCAGGGGCTGCAGGCAGGGCAGGAAGCAGCCTCTGCCCCTTGGGAGGGCTGCTGGTTACCGGCTGCCTGGGAAGCCTGCAGACACACAGGAAAAGGCTTGTCTCCCAGGCCGGGAACTCCCTGCACGCCGTCTGCACCTTCACCTCCTGGGCCTGGCGCAGCAGAGGTATTCGACAGAAATACAAAGAACAAATACATACCACTCTTAGAAAGCAAAACTAGCACACAGGCCAAGAGCGAGCTGCGTGAGCAGAGACACCAGTGCAGGGGGAGAGGGCAAAGCCTGTCCAGGGAGGCCAAGCCACCACAAGACGGAGCCCCAGGCTCTGGGTCAGACTGCCTCCTGTTGCTGCATGACCTTGGGCAGATCACTCAGGCAAGCTTCCCGAGCCACAGTCACCTGTCATTGAAAGTGGGAACGAACAGAAGGCCCGCCTTGCAAGGCAGGTCCCCTGCACTGGGAACCTGGGAGTCCTCAGCAGAGCGACGGACGTCCGGGCCACCACCAGAGACAGCAGATGGAAAGGGGAAAGAAGGGTGCCCTGGGCTGAGATGAGCCAGGAGCGCTGACAGGAGGAAGGGAGGCCAACGAACAGGGTGATGTCAGGGGGCAGAAGGCAAGGGAAGGGAAGCGGAAGCAACCCAGGAGCCCGGCCAGGTCCTGGGGGCGGGTGAGTGGAGGCTGAACCAGAGCCAGACGGAGTGGGGGCCGGGCCACAGGGACTGGGACAGAGGGACATCAGCAGTCGGGGTGGGGGGTAGTCTCTGGGAAGAAAGATCCCCTCCCTAGTTTCACTTTGGTTCCCTTCAGAGAGGGGAAGGGTCTCTGAACCAGCCCTAACTGGGATCATTCTAGAATGTAGCCCTTGAGAAATGTTCTCCCCACTCCTCACCCTCTAGGGAGAGCACACTGGCCAGTAATAATCCACCCCAGATCTGAGCGAGGCATGAGGCCTGCAGGGAGGGGGCACCCTAGGTCCAGCGTCGGTGCTGGCCAGGGCCCAGGTGTCCCTGAGGAGGCTGCAGGCTGGGTGCCGGGCTACAGCGTAGGTGAGCACTCTGCCTGGGGGCTTGTTTTGTGCTCTACGAGCTGAGCAACTGGGTCAGCTCCCCCTGGCGTGCTCAGGCTGTGAGCGAGGGGGTGTCGGAACGTGGGAGCGGAGTCTGCAGCTCTTTCCCAACCCGGCGGTCCCACAGCGCCCCCTGCCGGCCGTGGTGAGCCCTCACCCGGGAAGCCGCAGCCCATGCTGCAGGCGACCTGACCTCCCTGCTTTCCTAACTCGGGGTTGAGGGGGGTGTCCCTCCACCTCCCTCCTGCAGAGGAGGTGGCTCCATACCTGAGCCTGAGGCCGAAAGGAAAAATGTGAGTCCCATACATACTTATGAAAATTGGCCTCCTGTATTTTGAGCCAAGTGGAAAAATTTGATAAATGCTCTAGTAAAAAGAACAAGCCATGTATAAAACCCCACCAAGCCCAGGCTGCTGGCTTGCCTTTGCCAACACTTATGAACGAACTCAGCTGGGCCCACAACAGCCACGGAAGTTCATTAAAACAAACAACAGCCTTTGTTTGACATTTTGATTCGTGAGTCTCGCTGGGAGAGAGTGGAGAGGTGACCCACCAGCTTTACAGCTTGGTGGCTGCGTGGGTGGAGGCAGCGGGGCAGTGTGGCAGTGGGGGAGGGAGGAGGCTGGGGCTCGGGGTCAGTGGAGGTTTTGGGAGGCAGGAGTCACGATTTCTGGTGGACTGGGGGCCAGGGTGACAGAGAGGACAGCTGGGAATGCCTGCGAGGGTTTTGTTCTGTCTGCTTTACTTGGCAGTCGAGTGGCCCCGTGCTATGGGGAAATAGCCAGGGAAGGGCAGGCTAGGGGGGTGACGCTGTCAGAGCTGAGACTTGAACTTGGGACTGGATGAGGTCGCTGGGCAGAGACTGTGTGGGAACAGAGAAGGGGCAGGCCTGAGCCCTGGAACTCTTGACCCTGAGGTCAGGGGTAAAGGGAAGAGCCCACAAAGGGGTATGGGGTGGGGGGCACGGACAGGGGCTGGGACAAAACCCTGGAAGTTGCCAGGGGAGCATTTCCTGGAGGCCTGAGAGGACCTGGCATGGGGGTGCCCTGGCCGACTGCTGCTCTCTGAGAAGCCCGTGGGGGGGGGGCGGTGAGGGGGTTTGGCGTGAGGTGGGGGTGGGTTTACTAAGGGAAGGGAAGGGCCTGTGGTTCCTGAAATGTGTGCGGTGAACTTGAAGTGAGAGCAGCCAATGCCTGCCTAGGGCGACTTTTGTTAAAGACAAACTAGAGTCAGATGGTAGTTAAAGCGTAAGAGCCGTTTTCACTCAGAACGGTGGTAACGGGGAAAGGAGACCTCACTCAGCATGGAAGCGGGCTCAACTCCGACGCAGCCTGCGCAGGGCGAGGGTGGGGGGCACTTACAGCCACGGAGCTGGGGCGGGCGCTGGGTGGAAGGTTACTTCCTAGAAACACCAGGCGGCACGGGGATTCTGCCTAAACCAACCTAACAGGATTCCTGCTGAAGGCGGGCCAGGGGTGGGTCAGACATCACCTTAGGGGGCGGATAAAGAACCCCGTGGGCGTGGGGGGAGGAGCTCTGGCTGGTGCGGCTCAGTGGACTGAGTGCCCGCCTGCTAACTCAGTGCCTTGCCTGTGTTTCGGGCCAGGTCCCCAGTAGGGGGCGCTGGAGAGGCAACCACACACTGATGTTTCTCTCCCTCCTCCTCTCTCTAAAAATAAATAAATAAGTAAATAAATAAACAAACAAACAAACATCTTAAAAGGAAAAACAAAAGAACCCAATGGGGGATTCTAGCTAAACCAGCTAAAACTGGGCAATGCACATGAACAGACACAGATGTCCCAAAGTCAGGCCTAGTGGAAGAGATTGGGGTGCGTCAGTAGAACTGGAGAGTCTTTGACCCTTCCTCCCTTGGGGTGCCAGGGAGAAGCAAGTCCCTGGAGTGGGGTGGGGGGTTGGGGGGGAGCTGAATAACTGCAGGTCTGGTCCTGGGTCCTCCATACGGATGGGCCACGTGGAGGGGCGGCTCGCTCCCTGCAGCTGGGGGAGAAGGTGGGTATAGGTGGAGGGGAGGGGCCTCCCAGGGCAGGTGGGAAAGGGAGCCCTTGACTTTGTCTAAGTCCACAGACAGAACATGCAATACTGTTAATTGTTAAAAACAACTTTGTGATGTAAAAAACAAATTTTTTTCAGCTGTGTTTCATAACATTTAAGGGGAGAAGTCGCTTGTGATCCATTGCCCTCTCCGAATCTTCCAGATGTCTTTCATACACATTAAAAATTGTATAACGCTTTACATTTTTATACATGGCTTTAAAAATAGTATAGGGATTTTGGATGACTGCAAAAAGCAATATATGATCATGGCAGGTAATTTGGGGCAAAAAGAAAAACACAAAGAAAAAATAAAAATCCCCCGCGCCTCTGCCGGACCCTCGCGTACTGGAGCTGCCTGCCGGTGCAGAGCCCGCGCAGACAGGAACAGAAGGAGGGAGGCTGCCGCAGGCGCCAGAATGCAGACCGTGAGGGCGATCAATGACCCGGGCTGTGAAAGAGTTCACCAAGAGGAGAAAGTGCAGAAAGGGCTGGGTGTCTCTCAGCTGCACCAGCCCCGAGGGGTCAGCGCTGTGAGTTTTTATGGAGCAGGTTTCTCTTTGGGTGCAGGGTCCTGGTGGTCGTCTGTGGTCTGGCCTGTTTCACAAGTTCCCGGAGCCTCGGCGCCTTCAGGGCGCTTCCAGTAATTTTCCAGGCCTGAGGATAAAGGCTCATAAAGCCATTAGGGTCAGTCACGCTTTCGGGGCTCCAGCCAGCTCTGGGAAAGAGGGCCCGAGAAGGCGGCTTTGTCCCATTCCAAACCTTTTCCTTTCCTCTCTGGTCTCCTTTGAGTTCTCACTGTGTTTTTCTCCTTGCCATTTAATTTCACTTATTAATGTCATGGACTTTGAAACGGAATGTTAAATTATTAGCACGAACTCCACTGTTTATGTTGGGCGGTGCCAGATTTTAAAGGCTAATATGAAAACACTTAGCTCATCGGCAGAATCGTTAAACTTGCACGCTTGGTCTCTCACAGCTTGGGCGGGCTGTGACTGCGTGTGGAGTTCTTACTCACCCCCACGGCGGGGCGTCGCTGCAGGCTGCTCAGCGGTTTCTATTTCACTTTTTGATTCTACCAAGACCCTAGAGCAGGGGTGTCATGGTCATGTTCACCGGGGGCCACATCAGCCTCGCGGTTGCCTTCAAAGGGCCGAGTGTAATTTTAAGACAGTATAAACGTAACTACTCCTTAACCAGGGGCGAGGAACTCGGCACTGCTGCCGGGTAGAAACAAGGTGCCAGGCCGGATAAAACCAGGTGGAGGGCTGGGTTCGGCCCGCGGGCCTTGTGTTTGCCACCTGTGACCTATATGGAAGCCTGGTACTCACCTTGAATCTCGCCGAACTCCCACCCAGCGTGGGTTGCCCAGAACTCAGCACTCATGGGGCCTTGAAAGCTCTGCAACCATGGAGCCCGGAGGAATGATGGCAGACACGCATGTGGGGGACCTCTCTGCTTACGTGCACACTCCACTGGCCCACGGGGCTTCACTTACAGAACACAAGCTCAGAGACAAAGGCGTTACAGACAGCAGAGCATTACACCGAGCACGGTCCTACCATGCACGGACCCCACGAGCCTGTCCAGGTCCCACGCCCATGAAGCCGGCCCCGCCTCTGGACAACAGTCAGCGAGGAACCTGCCAATGAACTTGGAAGTGGATCCTCCCCAGACCCAGCTCCGCCAACAGCTCGATAATAGACCCAACTAAGCCCCACCCAGATTCCTGACCTACAGAAACAGCGAGATAATAATAAACCGTTGGTTCAAGTGGACGAGCTTTGGAGTAATTTGTCAGACCGCCATAAATAACTGCCATGATTTGCTGTGTATAATGCACATTTTTTTTGCCCAAATTTTTGAGGGAAAAATAAGGATGCCCATTATACATGGGTATAATGATTACAGACCATGGGTATAATAATGAATAATCCATGCATAATGCACACAATGCCTGAGTCTCTTCCTTTATTCACCAATTTTTTTAAAATTTTTTTTTATTTTTAGAGAGAAGGGAAGGGAGGGAGAAGAAGAGGGAGAGAAACATCAATGTGTGGTTGCCTGTTGTAAGTCCCCCACTAGGGACCCTGCGTACAACCCAGGCATGTGCCCTGACTGGGAATTGAACTGGCAACCCTTCGGTTCTCAAGCCGGCACTCAATCCACTGAGCTACACCAGTCAGGGGTCATTCATCAATATTGAAAGTAAGATATTGGTTTAATAAATGACTCAGGGGGGTCCCACAAGTTCCTCTGGATTTCTCCTGTTTGATTTTCTCAGGAACACAAGACTTTTCAGGATTCCAATGTTTTTCCGTCACCTACAATCATGTTTCTTTTTGATGCTCAAATTGTTCCATTAGGCCAGTGGGAGTCCTTTCCAGATGGTTCCTGCGTCTTTTTGAGATGACCCCATTAATCTTTAAAAGCCTCCTTGCTTTCTGCCACAAACAAGAGGCCCCAGGCTCCCCGAGCACTTTCCCTGGCCCAGGCCTGGAGCCAGCCGCCTCTCCAGGGAGCCCGGCTCCTGCCGTGAGATCTGGATGCCGGGGTTGTCCAAATTTTACTTTACCTTTCCCTAACTGCTCTATTTTTCTATATTTATCTTCTCCTAGACCCATGGGCTATTTTCACTTATTTTCTTGAGAGTTATCTGTTCTGAGCCTTCATCCAATCTTCTCTTAGTTTGTAATTTTAAAATTGAACCACAGGACCTCGTGTTCGGTTTCCAGATTGCGACCCTTTGATGACATTGACTGGAAATTTACTCAGCTGTCCATCTGGTTTGGGGCTCCCTGGATGGCACAGGCGTCTGAACTCAGATGTCATCGAATCTGTTCACCTTTGGGTTACAGCTTCTGGGTGGGGCCTCCAGGGTGGGGTGTGTTCCTAGGGAGGTTCTGACACCTCAAGATGCGGTACATTGCCTAATGTCACACTTCAGACAGCCAATGAGTGGTGAGTGGGGTACACTTGAGTGTTTGCCACCAAAGCCAGTGCCCCTTCCCCCATGCCACCTGGCCCTCCCCCGGTGGGGGGAAGCAAGATGCAGCAGAGGTCTGGGGTTGGCAGGATGACCTCAGCTGGGAATGAGAGGGGACGGGGGCTCAGGGGTGACATTCCAAGTCTGTTCCTGACAGCCAGTTGCAATGACCAAGCCCTGGCTAAGACTAGGGTGACCCAGAGGAAGGTTGATACAGGGCTGAGAACAGCGAGTGTGTGGGGAGCAGGCTGCTGGGAGGGAGGCAGGGATTTCAAGGCCACCATGGGGGAGAGGATGGCACAGAAGCCAGAGCTCAAAAGTGTATACCCTGAGTCCCAGGGACCTGGCCACATCAGCCTGGACACTGGCTGCCCCCGGCATTTCCCTTGGGTGTCAGGCAGTTCTCAGGGTGCCTGGGGTCTTGGAGCACAGGCACACCCAAATAGAGGCTCACTGGCACCCCTTCCTGGGTACTTTGTCCTGAAAGGCAGGCAGGATGGCAGGGACAAGAGTTGCATAGGCTTTGGCAACTCACTTCTCACACTCGCAAGCCCTCTGAAGTGTGGGCTCACGGCCTTGTACGGTAACCTTTAGGAAGGATGGCCAGGTTTTCTGGTGAGAAAGCGGGCAGAGAGGGAGCAGGAGAAATTGTGGTTTTTCCAGGTCTTCCCTGACCCCAGGTGGGGTTCCTCGGTGCAGTACCCCTTTTAGCCACGAGGTGGCGCCTCTGCACCATCAATGCCAACCCTGACAGGCAGATAAATACTGGTACCCTTCTGAAAATCCCCCAGTCTTGCCCCACCCAAGCAAAATCTTCCCTGCCTTTGCCCCCTGGAGCCCTTGAGTGAGGGACCAACCCCTCCAGAGCACAGGTGGAGAGGGCATCCGGAGGCTTGTGTTGGCCAAATTCCAGAGACAAGAGATGCCTTCCTCACCATTGTGTGGCTGCCTCTCATGTGGCCCCCACTGGGGACCTGGCCCAAAACCCAGGCACGTGCCCTGACTGGGAATCAAACCTGCGACCCTTTGGTTTGCAGCCCGCGCTCAATCCACTGAGCCACACCAGCCAGGCCATGTTCTCAAATTTGAAAGTCTCAGCAAACACAGGACCCCTCCTACTTGACTGCCCTGGACAAACACACAGACCTCCTTCCCAGGTCTGTTAGCAGGTCCTCTTCCCCCGCCCCCCCCAGCTTGTGACTTCAAGTTCCCTTTCCCCTTTTCTCCCCAGGGCCATGATGTCTCCTCCTCTTGATCTGAGTGTCACGGGATTGCTGCGTTGGGGAACTGGCCAGGGTTACCCCCTCCCCCAGCTTCAGTCACAGTGGTGCTGAGTGTGGTCTCCAGCCAGCCCTGCCTACCTTTGCAGGTCTGCTACCACGATTGACTCCTGTAATCACATCTGAGGACTCACCTTTTCACAAGTGTAAAATCTCAGGTGTAATTTCCAAGCGTGCAAATGCCCCATTGCTTACAGGATGAAGTATTAACAGAAACACCTTATCGTGAGAGCGCGAGCCCCCAGCATGAGCCCACCTGGCCTCCCAGGCTTGCTGCCCAGCATCCTTCCAACACCTTCTGGGCCCGGAATTTTCCCTGCCATAACCTCGCTCCTCTGTGTCTCTGATGTTTTTTTCCCACCTGAACCCAATTCCTCAGCCTCACTTATCAAGGTCCTCCTGATACCTTTATGCCCATTGAAAAACAAAAGTTTACACTGTGTTTCTCTGTAAGTTAGGAAAGTAATACACACACATTTTGTGATATAAAAAGTAGGTCTCTGGCGCTGCCTAGTGTGGGGCTCAGTGGATTGAGCGCCAACCTGTGAACTGAAAGATCGCAGGTTAAATCCCCTGTCAGTGTGCATGCCCGGGTTGCAGGCCAGGTCCCTAGTTGGGGGTGGGAGGCAACCGATTGATATTTCTCTCCCTTTCTTTCTCCCTCTCTAAAAAATAAATAAGTAAATAAGGTCTGCCTGTCTCCCTCCCTCCACCCTACAGCTCTCCTCCCCACCACGCAGGGCTACTCCTCGAACACACCTCCAGAAGGTTTCTGTGGATCTGCCAGCACATATGCTCCTTTGAATGCAGGTAAGTGGAATTATACTAAACACTCACCTTGCTCTTTTCACTTCCTGCCTCTTGGATGTGTTCCACGCAGCACAGAGCAGAGCCTCCCTGCTGTTAACAGCTGTGTGACACCACCACCAATCACTCCCTTGGCCATTCCACACCTTCCCCTCCCACTGGACAGGCACTTGCCATTGCAGCCAAGGCTGTGACAAGCACCCATGTGGCTTCGTCGCTGAGCAGGGTGCCATGTTTCTGTGGGACAGACCCCTTGCTGTGGACCGCCAGCACAAACCCCTCCCAACCCCTCCCCTCTGGGAGCTCCGGGGGCAACCGCACAGTGCAGGTGCCTAAGGTCTAAAGTCAGACTGTGACATGGTTCAGACCTCAGCTGCTCCCCGGTGGTTCCTGGGCCCAGGTCTCTCACCCCTAGAACCTTACATAGAAGGGCCAGAGTGGCTGGCCACCCATCTCCTTCCTGTTATGGGGCCTGTGTGCTTCCATCTCCCCTACAGAGTGCCAGCACTCTGCATGCAGGTCCCACTGCACCCCTACCCCCATTCCGGCATTTGCTCTGGCCCTCCCCAAGGCCTGGGGCATGGGGAGGAGGAGACAAGCCTTTCTCTGGACAGCCCCCCCCCCCAACCCATTTCTTAACTTCCCAGTCCCCTCTGAGTGATTACCCCTGAGCCCAGAGGGGCAGCAGGGCAGCAGGGCTAGGGGAGAAGGAAGTCAGGAGCGAGCTTCCCCAGGGCAGAGAGCAGGAAAGATCGCCTTAACAACAGCAACAATTATAGCGACAGTAGCAGCTGCTAACAGTTATGAGCTCCAGCCACTTGCCCTTCAAGGGGCTTCTTAAGAGACTAGGCTTATTATTACTCTCATTTCAGAGTAGGAAGCAGAGGCCAGGGAAGGTGAAGGATTTGTCCAAGGCCACACAGGTGGTAAGTGGCCTGGGCAGGATCTGAACTCTGGACTTCTGGCTCCAGAGCCCCCACTGCCTCTTGTAGGAATCCCATTAGCTAACAATGCTAGGCCCGTTTCACAGGTGGTTTTCACACCCCTTGAGAAGCCCGGGCAGGCTTAGCTACTTTGCAAATTAATAACCGCCTCGGAGGGGCTAGGCCCAGGCCTCCCTGCTTCCGAGGCTGACCCTTCCGCCGCCGCCGAACCTCCGGTCCGCATCCACCGCAGGCGCCCTTGGGAGCCAAGGTTCTGCCTACGCAGCACCCAGCGAGGGCTGCGAGCTTGTCTCTGCGGCAGACATTCCGCACGCGGTTGTCAGCGCCTGCTCGCTTGCTCCGGGCTGGGAGCCGGGGGAGGGGGAGGGCGAGGAAAGTTGAGCAAGCCCCGACCTCAGCCTGGGACCGGGCCTCCGCCCAGGAGCCCGCGGAGAAGGGCGGCGGCTCGATGTAGTGGCGCAGAGCCGCGGTGGCCGAGGTCAGAGAAGGCTTCCCGGAGGCGGGAGCTGCCGCGGGATTTGGAGTAGCCGGGATTCTGCAAATGCATTTCCAGGAAAGGGTGAGGGCGAACAGGTTCGCGGGGGCAGGCCCATCTGGCCCGTGAATGAGGTCGCTGGACGGAGGGGAATAGGAGGTGGCTGCTCCTGGAGTGTGTTTTCTTGGGGCTGACGCGATGATGGCAGCTCAGACCTAGACTCTGCGCTGTGTGAGATTACGAGGAGGAAACGGCGCCCGGAAGACACCAGCTCCGGCAGAAAACAGGGCTCTGCCGGGGCCGGGCCCCCCACTGGGCGGAGCGTGGTGGGGCTGTGCCCGCCCACGGAGCCTCCGAGCCCGGCAGCGCTGCTGGGGCCGACGGGAGCCCCGCCCCCAGGGGCCGGGCCCCGCCCCCGAAGCCCGCGCGCAGGTAGGGAAGAGGCGGGGCGTCGGGGTCCCGCCCCCAGGAGCCACGGCCCAGCTGAGCGGCTCGGAGGTGCGTCCCGGGGACTTGGGGCAGCAGGGAGGTGAGCACGGGCGACCAGCGGGGCCGGGCTCTTCGCCACAGGGCCTCCGGTGCCAGCAGGGTGCGAGGGGTCGCGCCCGAGTCCTCCCTGGGGCGGCGGTGCGAGGCTGGCAAGGGAGCCCGCGCTGCGGAGCTCTCGGGCCCCACGTGGGCAAGTTGGACGCCAGAAGTCGGGGCTAGACTCGGACGGGGCTTCGGGACCGGGTCTGACGGCGCCCGGGGCTCAGCTCGGACTAGACGCCTGAGGGGTCCCTGGGACAAGGGTCACCCGATGCGTTGGCAAGACGATTGGGCAGAAGTTTAAAGCTCGGGGAGGAAGAGGGGACTGCCCCAGGGCAGCACCACGCAGTCCCGCCTTGGTCACAGTAGAGCCTGGGATTCAGATCCTTCCCTCCCCTCTCTCTGGGCTGAGCAGCCCTTGCCAAGGTGGAAACAGGTGTGGGAGGCTGGACCGGAGCTCGGAAATTTCACACAGGCGTCTTGACTTACGGACTGAGGGCCTTGGAAAAGTTGGCCCCTGGTTTTTGGATCAGAGGGATACGGCCCCTAGGGGGCATAGGCCCCTCGCCTCAGGCCAGGGGGGGCCCAGGTCTCAGACCGTAGGGTTGGAGACGCTGAGGGCTTGACCCCCCACGTGGACTGCCTGCTGTTTCCCAAATGGCTAGCTAGACTGGGACTCCTGTCTGTGACATTTGCTGGTGAAGTAATGACCCCAGCATCTGTGTTGTTTCTGTCACTCTCTGTAGGGAGAAGTGACAAATGAAGCTTGTGGCTCTCGACCAAGGGGGCGATTTTATTGGCCGGAGGATATTTGTTAAGGTCTAAACATGCAGTGGTTGTCACAGCTCCGGGGAGGGGTGAGCGCTGCTGCCATTTCACATCTAGTGGGTAGGGGCCAGGGGTGCTGCTAAACACCCCCAGTGCACCAGACAACAGCCCCCACAGCAAAGAGTCATCACCTCAAAACGGCAGAAGGGCTGTGTGGCAACACCCGGTCCATCGAGAAACAGGCATTCCTCGTTTTATTGTGATTCGCTTTAATGTGCTTCACAGATGTTGTGGGTTTTGTTTTGTTTTGTTTTAATAAATTGAAGGCAAGATCCTCCACCAGTAAAAAAAAAAAAAAAAAAAGATTATGACTTGCTTTATTACAGTAGCCTGCACCCAAACCCACAATATCTCCAAGGTATCCCTGTACTTACTGACTTCCCCTCCCTGCCTCAGTTTCCCCAGGGGTTTGGAGAAGAACTTGGAACGAACCTAAATGAGTTGAGAGGTAAGGAGGCTCAAGGGCAGTTATCCCCCCAGCGAGAGACTGCCTGTGGTGCTGCGGGCTTGCCTCTTCCTGCTCAAACGAAGGGCCCCACAGGAAGTAGGTCTGAGACCAGGGGCACCGGGCAGTCCTGGGGCACCTCGCCGCTTGGGCAGCCTCCTGCACAGGGGCCCGGATGTCCCCTGGGAATGACCTCTGTTCTCAGAGATTTTCCCAGAGCTGATGCAGTCATGGTCGCCTGATGCCATGTGACCCACTGGAATTTTCCCTTCTAAACTCACACCTAACCTCTCCGGTATTTACACCAGGAAAATCACACCCAAGGGACACAGCGAGGTTTCTAATTTCTCGTGGCTCCCCAGCTGCTCTGCTCCTGCAATAAAAGGTCCCAGTGCGGTCAGACCAGAGTCTGGGGCAGGAGAGCAGGCGCCCTGCTTGCCCGCAGTGTTGCCCACGGTGTCGGCTGAGCCACGGGGGAGGGGACCGTGGTAGGGAGGACTCTGAATTGACAGAATTGGGCTCAAGGAACGTGCTCCCAGTCTGGGGGGATGAGGTGAGTGGCCGGTACAAGGGCAGGGTGCCAGGCCACCCCACCGTACCGTCCTCCTTCCCGATTCCTGGCAGGACCCACTGCCCCTTGTCATGTTCACTTCTGGACCCTGGAACCCTGGCAGGGCAAGAAGGCAGGTGGCTGTTTCTGGTTTGGCTATTACATTTTGTGTGTAGTTTGTTTTTTTCTGTCTTTTAAGTTTGTTTTTTTTTTTTTAAGATTTTACTTATTTATTCTTAGAGGGGAACGGAGGGAGAAAGAGAGGGAGAGAAACATCATTGTGTGGTTGCCTCTCACACACCTCCTACCCGGGGTGGAGGACCTAGCCTGCCACCCAGGCATGTGCCCTGACTGGGAATCAAACTAGCGACCCTTTGGTTCCCAGGCCGGTGCTCAGTCCACTGAGCCACACCAGCCAGGGCTGTTTTTGTCTTTTAACTTTAAAAGGCTGGAGTGAGACTCCCATCTTTTCAGTAAAACAAGAAGCCACCGTGGTGGCCCCCATTGGCACTGTGCCTCTCGGGACACAAGGCAGCACCCGGCTGGCACGGAGCTGCTCTGGAAGTAAGCGACAGGGCCCGGGGTAGAACCTGGGCCGGCCCTTCCCAGGCCCAGCCCTAAATCCTTGTGCCACCTGCCCGTGACAGACTATCAGGTGACCCCTACCTGGCTCGCTCATTTCTGAGCTGCCCCTCTACCTGGTGTCTCACACGCTCCTCTGACAGGTGCGATAAATCACACCCCAAATGCACTGCAGAGGCCACGGGGCCTGAGTGTGGCTCTGGGCCAGAGCCCTGGACACCACCCTGGCCTCGTCACAGGGTTCCTGTGGACTTGCTGTGTAAGCTCTGCCCCAGACAGGACCCTGGCCAAGAGCAGGAAGAAGGCAGGGTGGGGTGTGTCTGTGGGTGCCCGGACCCGCTCACATCCTAGTGACTGGTGCTTCCCCTGGGGTCCGGGTGAGCGGTGGGGGAATGAGGTGGCCCCCGCGCCCCACCCCGGCCCACTGTGCAGTATCCGGGGAGATGTGCTCTCCTGCCGCCTCTGCCCCAACATGTCCTCGTGGGTCCCCATGCCACCCACTTTGGAGGAGGCCTCGTTTGTCACCCTGGCCACCCTCGGGGATTTCCAGGGTGAGCTCACACGTCTGCTCCCAGTTTCCTATCCCGCTGAGCCAGGCCGGGGGAGGGGTGACGGGGACAGCAGCACCCTCCCAGAGTGCAGGCTGACCTGGCCTGGTGACCAGGGCAGGGAGGCTGCCAGGCAAGGCAGCTCCCAGGACACAAGCCAGGAGGTGGTGGCCTCCAGGCTGCCCATAAAGTTCCTGTCTCCTCCCTGGGGGAGTTAGACGGGCAGGAAGAGAAATACAGGAAATTTCAGAGAGCCACCGTGTCCCCATTTCCTCGTTCAGGAAACTTATCCAGGGACCAGCCCAGACACTGGTCATCGGTGATTCCAAAGCTGCCGGAAGGAAGGATGCGCTGGGCCTCCCTGGGAAAGTGGTGGGGGCTCGGCAGGCCGGCCTGGGGCGCTGGCCTGGGGGTGGGGGGAAGCAGTGGGAAGGGGCGCAACATGCGAGGCCCAGAGGCTGGCGGCACGGTGGTCTAGGAGAGCGGTCAGTAGGATGGGGGTCACTTAAATAGTCCGTGCCTCAGTTTCCCCCGCTGTGCAGTGGGTGCCAGCAGTCTGTGAGGGAGGGTTGTAGTGAGCCCTCTGGCAGGGCTTCTGAGAGAGCCTGGGCCAGTGCCAGGCCACACTGGGAGCATTGGGAGGGGGCTGTCAGGATAGCGGTGTCGCTGTGCGGTGGCAGTTAGGGATGTGTCCGTGTGCCCTTGACACAGGCTGGGGATGCCGACCCAGCACCTCTGGACTGTCGGGGGCGGGCGGGGCGAGCTGCAGTGCCCTGAAGGGAACCGAGGCTGGGTTTCGGTCTAGGAGCAAAGATAGGCTGGGAGCCTAGATCTGCGTGAACTGCCACCCCCGTCTGGGGTTTTCCTGCCTGGGGCCTGAGTGTCACAGTGGTACTTGTGTGGGAGCAGAGACATCAGGGAGGAGGTGGCCTTCCTCTCTGCTCCTGGGACCCAGTGCAGGGCAGGCGCCCAGGACCTTGGTGTTCTCTTCTGCTTCCCGCATGTGGAGAGAAGGTGGGGGGTCTGCTGGAGCAGGACTTGGAACCAAAGTTCATTATCAGCCAAGGAAGATGATGAGGTAAAGACAAGATGGAGAATGGGGAAGCCTTTTGATAAACTGAGGTGCCTCCCAGGCCCTGGGTGATGTTCTGCCTGAGGGTGTGGGTGGGGCTCGGGAACCAGAGGCCCAAGCTCCCAGGGCCAGACCTGGACTGCTCTCGGAGTAGTCCCCAAGCCTGTTCTGTGGCTGCTTTGTCTCTCCAGTTGAGGGTGACAGGAGGTTGCAGGATGTGGGCCCCACCTCCTAACTACGGAGCCTTGGACAGGTGACTTAAGGGAAGGGAGAGAGAGAGGGAGAGAAACACAGATCAGTTGCCTCTTGTGCACCCCAACTGGGAATGTGCTCTGACTGGGGATCGAACCAGCAACCTTTCGGTTTGCAGGATGATGCCCAGCCCACTGAGCCACACCAGCCAGGGCGACGAGTAGATAGCAAGCCCCCCTGGTGCGAGTGGCCTGGATGGGGTGTGCTAGTGCTCTGAAGCCCTGGCAGTGAAGGGGCTGGGGCCAGCCTCTTCCATGGAACGGAACCGGCAAGCCCCAGGGCAGAGTTCTGGAAAGTCGGGTTTATTAGCTCCTTAATGACTGTTTACAAGCTGAAAAGTGTTTGCCTGGCATGTTTCCTCCCTGCTGAGGGGCACCCAGCACCCTGTCTGAGCGTGTGACTGTCCAGGGCCCAGGGCAGCACAGGGCCAGGCTTCTGGCCGGAAGGCCCAGATCAGGTGCTCACCGGTCTGTAGAAGACTTTGTCCCTCTGCTGCATGGGCCTCCAGGGAGAGCCCGAGCTAATGGTAACAAGGGCACCAAGATTTCAGACCCCTGGGAGGCTACTCAGCACTTTAAGCATAAACAAACTGAGGCTCAGAGATGCCAAGTGGCTTGTCCAAGATCACACAGCATTGAGGGCTGAGCCTAAGATTGTCTCCCCAGTGGGACGGTGTTTGCGCTGTCTGGAGCCAGGCTGCCAGGAGGGGTTGGAAGATGGGTGGTGGGTTCTACCGTGGTACTGAGGGCGGTCGTGTGTGGGAACAACCTGGTCACACCTGGGAGTTGGGGCCCTCCAGCAGGAGTGAAGTGGACCTCCCCTGTCCCCCTATCTGTAGGGCACCCTGTCTTTCCCCCACCCACTGGGCATGTGCAGGCCTTTGCCTGTTACAAGGACCAGTGCAAACCCAAGCCCCGGGATCCTGAGAGAAGCGAGTCTGAGTGTTTAGGGCCGAGTCTAGTGTGTGGGGCCCAGCAGGCCATGTGCCCCCTTTCCGGGAGCCCTGGTGTCAGCCCAAAAGGACCAGGCCCCTCCCCTTCCCAGCAGTGCTGGGGGTGGGGGCAACAGGGCTGGGGTGGAATGTGCCACCGCCCGGGGGAGGCCTTGCCCGTGGGCCCCCTTCGCCCTGAGGCCCCGAGCTGTGGTCGCCTCCAGGGTTCGGGAGCCGCTGCTGGCCCCCGTCTCAGACCTCTGGCCAGGCACCTGTGTCCCTGCTCAGCTGCTGTCCCGCTTGTCTGCGTTGACCAGCAGCTTCTAGAGTCCCAGAGGAGCCCCTGGGAGGGCATCCTTGTGGGCAGGGCCCAGCACCATGTCCAGCTAGGGGCACCTGGCGATACTGTCACTTCCCATGGTGCCTTCCCCTGCGTGCTGCCAGTGGCTGCATCACCCCAAGGAAGCCTGATGGGGATGCCGCGCGACCCCGGGGTCCGCGCTGCTCTAAGGGCATGGCAGCCCCCCCATGCTCACTCTGCTCTCAGCACGCTGGAACCCAGCGCCCACTTCCCGGGTCTGTGGTTGGTCCTGCCACCCAAGCCACTCTGACTGGGTCACAGGGAGCCCAGAACCTGGGGTCTGATGGGACAAGCCAGTGGGTCCCCAAGCTCCCGGACCTGCCGCTCCAGTTCTTTCTCGTTTGAACTGAGTTTGAGCAAAGCCTGTAGAGGGAGTGGGGGAATGAGGGGACTCTCTGGGCAGGTGTTGGTGGTGAGTGGGGCCTCTCCCCGTGGGGTGTGGGGCGCACAAACTGCAGGTGGTTCCATTTTCCTCTCCGTTGGGGGCAGAGGGGCAGAAGACCTTGACCCTATGCGGGGGGCTCCCTTTGTGTTCCACTCGTGCCTGCGGACGGGCACCTCTGGGCACGTGGGTGCCGGCCCAGAGGGAGGCGCACAGAGAGTCCCTGTCTTCCCGTGCAGGCTCTGACTTTGATGTTTGGGTTCCCTCCAGCTGGGACTGTGTGCTTCCTTCCCTCGGTCTTCCCAAGGCCTGTCCCTGGGCCTCCGCCAGCCTTGTTTGCACTTCTGTCGCCACGCCCTCTTGCCAGGGCAGGGAGGTGGGGGCGACGGAGCCTCTCCCCCCGCCCAGGTTAGCAGAAGGAGGGGTTTTGCGGGGGGTTGCACAGCTGGGAGGGCCCAGCTTCCTCTTCGCTGCTTTCTAAAAGCGAATGGCTCCCAGAAGGGCTGTGGGAGGGAAAATCGAGTTTCGGTTTCTGTGGCAGGGAAGCAGGGAGACAGGCCACTTCTTCGCCCCCTCCCCCTGTCATCCTGTGAGTCAGCAGGGGACCGGCGGGCAGCCCAGCCCCCCTGCCCTTGGGCTTGCCCACTTGCTCATGGCTGGGAGCCCGGGCCAGCTGGAAGTGACTCCTGCATCCCTGCTGGGGGTCCCCTCAACTTCCTGGTCATACCTCATGGTGAATAAAGATCTGCCTCCTCTCGGGAGGGCGTACCCCTTGGGTCCCCGCTTGTGGTGCCCTCCTGTCTGTCGCCTGCTTCTGTCTGGGAGCTGCTGCTGACTCCTAAAGTCCTCAGGGCCTCGGGGCTCTGGAGACCCCCCACCTTTAGCGAGGCCAAGGAGTCTTCTGGAACCTGCTAGTGTGCGTTGGTGGCCGGCAGGTAGAGTGAGGGGGGGACATGGAGCCAGTCTCCTTGGTGCTGGTGGAACTGGGGGCAGGCAGGCAGACTGAGGGGGCAGGTGTGGGGGGCTGCCTCCAGCACCCTGCCTGGAAGGCACAGTGGTGCCGTCGGGGATTTCCCCGGGGGACACTTAGCGAGCCCTGCTCTGTGTTGGGACAGGGCTCAACTGGCAGCGCCCAGCCCCACCCTTTGTGGGGGAACCGGCTTCTCCTGCTGCATCAGCAGGCGGGTTCCGAGTCTGCTGCTGTGTCACAGGTGTCTGGTCCTGGCCGCCACTCTCTGGCCTCAGGCTCCTGGGCGTGAGGGTGGCGGGGGCGCCTCGGCCCACGGTACCTCAGGGTGGTTGGAATGCTGCACTTCACTCTTTCTGTGGGTCTGCCCCACCCCCACCCCCACCAGACCCCACCCTAAGGCCCTGCCCTCCACCCAGGCCCCTTTGGAGTCTCCTAACTACTCTGGGGCTGGGGCTGAGGCCCTTTTTGGGGGAGGCCCCACCGAGGCGGGGGTCCAGTCGAGGCGGGTGGCAGTGGCTTGGCCAGGTGGGGCAGGCCCTCAGACTCCCACCCGACCCCACTCAGGGGCGGGGTGCTGCGGCCTGCCAGGGGGTCCCAGAACAGCGGATGTGACTCTGGGCCAGGAGGAACCCTGGTCCCAGGATGTCACAACTTCCTGCAGTGAGCAAGCACTTCTGGGGTGCAGGAGGTAAGTGTTGGGGAGGCGCTCCCGAAGCCCCAGCCCTTTTCCTGCCTGGTCTCTGCAGCCTGGGCCCCTCCCCGCCCTCCACTCGGGTTATGCAGGCTTCCAGAGTGGGTGTGAGCCCCCCTCCAGCGCTGGCTGACACCCCCCCACCCTCCCTCCCAGAGCCTTTAGGGAGGGGCGGGACTCCTGGTGCACAGGCTGGGGGCAGTGGTCCCAGGGGCAGCATGTCCCCCGACCTGCCACGGTGGACAGGGACTGGGGGAAAGTGGTGGTTTTATACCAGATGTCTGGCCTTCCTGGGTGCGTCAAAGCTGGGCCTTCACCTCATCCAACTCCCTCACTTAACAGAGAAGGAGACAGGTAGGGAGGGGTGCTTGCACTGCCCTGCGGAGACGGGGAAAGTGGCTCTCCTGGGCACCACACCCTCCCCAGGAAAGGTGCCCCCGCCCCTGCCTCTGCTCTCTAGGGCCAGGCCACTTCCGGGGACGCCCAGGGTTGCTTAGTCCCTCAGCCTGCTCCGATGCCTCAGCACACTGGGTCCTGGGCCAGGGTCCCCACGGGGGCGGCGGTGGGGGGCCACCTTGGGATGGGCAGGCTGGCTGGGGAGTTGGGGCTGTGCGGCGGATGGGGCAGCAGGAGGTCTGTTGGGGACCCGTTCTGGGTCAGCCCTGGTCATGAAGCCGGGGTGGGACAGGCAGCACTCAGTGGGGCCTTCTGGAGGAGGCCGCTTCCAGGGCTGGTTGCAGAATTGGGGAGTGAGGGTGTCGGCCCAGGGTGGACGTGGACTGCCCACCTGCGTGTGCCCTAGGAGAGAGCAGGTGAGAAAGTAGTTGATTCTGTCTGGTGGTGACAGGGAACACTTCCTGGAGGAGGTGGCATTTTTTTCCTTAAAGCAGTGGGTAAGCATTGGCCAGGCAGCCGAGGTGGAGCTGGGCATGCTGGGTGCAGGGCCTCAGATAAGAGAAAGTGTGTCTGTTGGGGTGTGGGGACAGGTTTTGAAAAGCAAAGGGTGCCGACTCACCGGGGGTGTGGTCAGCTCTGAGTTCCAGAAGGATCCTGGCAGCCCCATGTTCACCCCTAGCCTCTGTTCCTGGGGCCAATTTCCCAGGACAGTGCTCGCCCGATGCCCTCTCTGTGCACCCTGGTCCCGGAGGTGGCCAAGTGGGGGAGTTTTCCATGCAGGGGCCCCAGGCGAGGCTGTTGTCTTGGAGCTGTCCCCAGAGTGGGCTCAGAGTGGCATCATCACATGGCTCCCAGGACTCCCATCACTGGGGTGCAGAAGGCAGGGTGCTTGAGTCTGTTGGCCTAAAGAGGCAGGAAGCACCCCGAGCCCCCAACTCTGCCCCGGCTGCTCTCCAGGTCCCCTCCATACCTAGAGTTCCTCTCACCTGTAGTCGGAGGACTTAGGCAAGCAGAGGCCCTGATCCAATATGTGAAGCAAAAGGGGTGCTGCCCTGTGGACTCAGGGGGGCCCAGGCCTGCCCCCCAGCCTCTGGTTCACCCCGTGGCAGTTGCTCAGGCATCTCTGGGTGTCCAGGCCTGTGAAGAACACAGTTTGCAAACAGCTCAGACGCTGACCAAGGTTCCCTGGGGGCAGGACTCTCTGTTCTATCTCCCCGATAGGGGGCTGTCCAGCCCTGAGCGTACCCCAGGTGGAGGGAGGGAGGGAGGGGGGCAGCAGTTTCCCAAGAAGACCGCAAGCCCCAGCGCTAGAGCGACTTCAGTCCGAGCTGCTCCCCTGCCAGGCTGTGTGGTCTTGGGCAAGTTACTTAGCACCTCTGAGCCTCCATTCCCTACCCACAAAAGGGAAACATGGTAAAGTCCGCCCCGAAAGGTGCATTGAGGATGAGGTTGCCCAGGAAGGGCCAGCAAGGCCTGGTGCACCTCAGGACCTGCCCCTGCCCCCAGCCCCCCTTGGGGGTTCTGCACCAGGGTGGCCTGCTGTGTGCCCTGGGGGCCGAGTGCGCAGGACTTCTCAAAGACAAAGGGGATGCCCCCAAGTTCCTCCCTTTTAAATGCTTGATTTTATCGGGGGGATTTCATCATAATAACTTAAGGAACCAAAACAATAGGGACTTGCAGCTCATTTGAACACTGCCTTAGATTCCTGGCTGGTCCCCATTGAAAAGAAGGCTTAGAAGACAGCCAGCAGTCCCCGGGTCTTTGAAGTTCAATGTTTCTAGTAAAGTGCTGTTGAAACAAAAAAGACCCTCTTGGTTTTGGGTTCCCAGTCCAGGGGGGAGGGGGGTTGTAGGTGAACACCCTGAGGCTGGAGCCCCCGGCTGTCTGGCACTGGAGGTGCCTAGCTCACCACCACCAGGGAGCCTTACTCTGGGGAGGGGGGAACGTACCTCCTTTGGTCCCTCAGCCTTGAAGCCCCGGGGGAACTATCCTCACTTTACCGGGGAGGAGGCTGAGGTCCTGACACGCCCCTTGAACCTGCCCTTCCTCCCTTACAGGCTTGTGGGCTGTGAGCACGAGGGAGCCGCCACCCTGCTTGACGGAGCCGTCTGTCCATCTTTCCACCTGTCTGCATGAGTCCACTTCTCCACACAGCAGAAGCTTGACCCCAGAGCACCTGTGCAGAGTGAGGAAAGGACTGGAACATGCTCTAAAGACCTCTGCAACAGACCTAGGACACTGCGAGCTGAGCCCAGACCCTGAAGGTAGGAAGCTGGCAGCCAGGAGGCTGGCCCCACGGCACTGGCCACTGAGGGTGGATACCTGTGGGCCAGCACTCTTTTGGACAGTGGAGAGGCGGCTGTGAACACAAGGCGGCTGCTTCAGTCAGTCATGGAGGGCTCCTCGGAGGAGGTGGCACTGAAGCTGGGACCGGAATGATGAAAAGGAGCCGCCCATTTTGTTGTGTGACAGTCTCAGGCTGGAGGGACCAGCTCAGCAGAGGCCTGACATTTATGGATTTTTTTTTTTTTAAAAGATTTTATTTATTTACTTCTTAGAAGGGAAGGGAGGAAGAGAGAGAAATACCATTGTGTGGTTGCCTCTCGCACGCCCCCTACTGGGGACCTGGCCTGCAAACCCAGGCGTGTGCCCTGACCGGAACCGAACCGGCTGGCCTTTGGTTCCCAGCCCGCGCTCAGTCCACTAAGCCATACCAGCCGGGGCTTGAGACATTTCCTAAATAGTGTCACTGAGATGTAATTCCCATAAAGTTCATCCCTTCGGATGAGCGTGCCAGCCAATGGGTTTGGTGCATCACAGGCGGGTAGGACCGTCGGCACAGTCAGCTTCGGGACATTTTCATCCCCTCAGAATGTGACCCACATCCTTCAGCTGCCCGCCCCGCCCCCATCCTGCCCCGAGCAAGGACTCATCTTCCTGTCTCTAGATTGGCCTGTTGGGGCTTTTCTCTGAAGGGACTCCTGTAGCTTGTGGTCTCCCTGTGGCCCCGTCACTGGGCACAACACCCCCAGGCGCTCCACGCCTGCTAATGCCTGAGCGCCGGTCCGGGGTGTGGCGTGTGCACGTGTGGGCCGCATCCCCCTTTGGGCCCGACAGATGCACCACCACGGATGTTCCCAAACAGGCTCCGGGTGGACGTGCCGCCCGCGTGTCTGTCACGTCCTCTCGTTTGATGCTCGGGAGGGAGGAGTTACTCCCCCATTGGGGTGAGGATGTGGTGGCCGCGGTCAAGTGCAGGCCCATGTGCGGGTCAGGCCTCCGCCGCAGGTGCCAGTCTGTGCTTTTGACCCCACCCCCCAGCACCTCCCGCAGAGCTGGGTGGGTGAGAAACAGTGAGGGGCCCACAGCGGCCCCGTGGGTGGGCAAGGAGGCAGAGCCACACAGGGCCCTGAGCTCCCAGGGAGTCTGACTTGATTTTAGGTGAGTCCTGGGACCGTGTGAGCAGGGGGTGACATTTTTTATTTTTTATAAGATTTTATTTATTTATTTTTAGAGAGAGGAGAAGGGAGGGAGAAAGAGCAATGTGTGGTTGCCTCTCACATGGTCCTCACTGGGGACCTGGCCCACAACCCAGGCATGGGCCCCGACTGGGAGTCCAACTGGGATCTTCTGGTTCCCAGCCCGCGCTCAATCCACTGAGCCACACCAGCCGGGCGTGATTTGTGCTTTTAAAAGGTGACTTCCGCTGCTCTGTGGAGAATGGCCGTGGGGTGGGGGCCCGAGGGCAACGGGTCCATGAGTCAGGAGGCTGCTATGACACTTCCAGTGACAGAAGGGGGTGGCTCTGGTGGGTGCCGGGGGGAGACGGAGGACACAGATTTGGAGCCCATGTGGCTGCGGCATTGCCATCGTCTCACACCTTGGCCCCACGTCCCTTGGCCTGGTGGCTCCCGCGTGACTCTCCCCCTGGCCTGCGCGCAAACGGGGTCGGCCCCCTCCTCAGAAGATGGCGGTGCAGCCCCTGGCTTTGTGTGAGGCCAGGGGGGACCAAACCTGCCCCAGGGGCCTTGGGAGGTGGGATGAGGAAAAAGTTAATGCTTTTAGTGAGAAAAGTCACAGGATAGAGTGAGCGATGAAGACACCAGCACAGCGTAGGCAAAGGGTGCTAATTCCAGTGGAATCAAAGGGGAAGAGGGGATTGGAGCCTGGGGTCAATTTACCCAGATGGGGTAAATTACCAGCCCCTCGGCCTCGGCAGGGCCCCACTGGGCAAGGTCGTTGAAATTCCAGACACACTCACTCTCCAGCCCAGTGGGCCCACGTCCACACTCAGTCCTGTGGTCACACTCAGACACTCGGGCCAGTGCATGGCATGGGCAGGGGTCCCGTTAGCAGTGAGCGTGGGTCTGGCGTGCTGGACTCAGCCCGAGGGACCGCCACCTTGCAGCCCAGTACAGTAAATCCTGGGCCAGTCCACTCAGTGAGATCTTTGCTGTTGCCGGGCAAGCTGAGGTGGATCTGCCTGCGTGTGTTGGCGCGAAGGTGTGCATGCCATAGGAGAAGAGGCGTGAGTGTGTAAAGTAGGGTCCTGGGCCCGGTTCCAGGTGCAGAGGGGCATCTGGAAGGACAAGCACACAGCTCCTTCCAGAGCACGGGTGGCCAGGAGTTCACGGTCTGCTTTCTATGGTCTTCTGCGTCTCCTTTCTTTCTTTCTTGCAATCAATGAACAGGTACCGTATTTTTGCCGCATCCTTATTTTTCTCTCAAAAATTTGGGCAAAAAAAGTGCTCATGATATCGCTTTTATCATTAAGATAGAATATTTTTCCTCCACGAAAAGAAAAAAAAGCACCAGACACGTGGCAGTTTCAGTTACCTTTGAAAAAGGAACCGGGCTGCCACAAGCAGCAGGGACAGGTGGCTTTCTAGTTTGAGCCACCACTTCCTCCCTCCTGGCCCAGGGACTCCTGTGAGAACCAAGCAGTGTGGGGGCTGGGGGACTGTTAGTGGTCCAGTGTGCCAGATTGCTCCCTGGCCGCCTTGTCCTCCCCTGAGCCCTGCCCCAGGGACAAAGGCAGGGCTCGGCCACCTGGCAGCCGAGATCTCTGCAGCCCCCATCCTTTGTCCCCCTACCCCTCTCTGGGTGTGCTCCCTGCCTGAGCTGAGACCAGAAATGGACTGAGGTGGGGACTTCCCAGACCCTACAATGCAAATGAAGGGGGACAGACACAGACCTTCTTGCCGTACCCACTCAGCTAGATTCCATCTCTGCCACATGGTTTGGGGTCTGGAGTTGGGTTAGAAACAACTTCTGGCCCTGGCTGGTGTGGCCCAGTGGATTGAGCAGTGGCCTGCGAACCAAAAGGTTGCTGATTCCATTCCCAATCAGGGCACATGTGTCCCCATGTGCCATCCAGGTCTCAACACACCTGTGCCCCTGTCTCTCTTCCAGCCGTCCAGCCTCGCTGCCCGCCATGGCTTCTGCAGACAAGAATGGCGAGAGTGTCTCCTCTGTGTCCAGCAGCCGCCTGCAGAGCCGGAAGCCACCCAACCTGTCCATCACCATCCCGCCGCTCGAAACCCCGGCCCTTGACGAGCGGACCAGCATGCTGCCCCCGGTAAGGGGTGGCCCCGGGGGCTGTGCCCTGCCATAGGTGACAGACGTGCCCACATCACACGTCTCAGGCAGTTTCACTTCCTGGAGGAGGCCCCTTCTGCCCCAGCACAGCTGTCCATGTGGCCCCCAACTCAGGCCTGACCCCTTCGTCCGGGCCCCAAGCATCACACACGGGGAGTCGGCCCTCCATCTCGTGGGGGTGCAGGAAACAAGGGAATGCTGCTCCTGAGGACAGACTTGTCGTCCCACCTGGGATCTGCCTGATTCCATCTCCTCGCCCAGGTCCTTCCGAGGGTCCTGGGTTGTCTGGGGCTTGAGTGTATGGGGCCCCTGTGTCTCGAGCATCAGTAGCCTGACCTCCCAGTGCCTGCTCCTCCGAGAATGGAAATGAATCAACGTGCCCGACAGGCTGGACCGTTGGCCCATAAAGAGCTCATTGAAAACGGGCTCGAAGTGGCGTGGGCTCCAGCGCAGCCTGCTACATAAAGGGGCCTGTGTCGGCGCCGCCCGCTCGCCCCGGGGGCTCTTGCAGATGCGCAGAAACAGGCCGAGACGCCACGGCGTGACAGCGGGGCACTGAACAAGGAGTAGGGAGACCCATGCTAGGGCTTTCTGAAAAACATTACAAAATGGTGGTTTTACATTCAAAGTAAAAGCAGCTCAGGGGTGTAGACGGGGGTGGAGGTTTGTTCTAGGGTTTTAGCATCGGGAGCCAGAGAAGGCGGAGCCTGGCACCTGGGCTCCTTGAAGTCACTGCGCCTGCGCACGCCCACCCTCAGCTTCCTCCGCCTCCCTGCAGCGGTCCAGGAACCCAGCCTACTTGAAGAGTGTCAGCCTCCAGGAACCCCGGGGACGATGGCAGGATGGCTCGGAGAAGCGGCCTGGCTTCCGCCGCCAGGCTTCCCTGTCCCAGAGCATCCGCAAGTGAGCGCGCTCCCACCCCACCCAGCCACCCCGTGTCAGTGGCCTTGCAGGTTCACACAGCGTGTCCCCGGTCCCGTTGTAGGTGTAGGCAGGTGCTAACGAGCAGCCCCTCCCTGCAGAGGTGAACATGGTGGGGGGGTGGGGAGTGGAGGCCCAGGGACAGGGGTCTGGCCTGGAGTCACAGGCGGATTCTGGGGGGTTCCAGGAGCAGGGGGTGGACCACTGCTGCTCAGAGTGGCTCCCGGGGGCTGTCCCCGCCCAGCTGCTCACATCCTGCACTTTACCTGGCTATGGGCGCCAGACCAGGGGCCCACACGAACACTGACCCGTGCACGCACCCCCTGCCGCCTCCGTCGCAGGGGCACCGCCCAGTGGTTTGGGGTCAGCGGAGACTGGGAGCTGGCGCGGCAGCACTGGCAGCGCAGGAGCCTGCACCACTGCAGCGTGCGCTATGGCCGCCTCAAGCCCTCGTGCCAGCGCGAGCTGGAGCTTCCCAGCCAGGACACGCCTTCCTTCCAGGGCACCGAGTCTCCGAAGTCCTGCAAGATGCCCAAGGTGGGCTCCCTCGGGTCTTGAGGGGACGGCAGGTGAGGTTGCCCAGGGGCCCTTCAGCTCTGCTCACCTCTTCCCTCCCTTCCAGATCGTGGACCCGCTGGCCCGAGGCCGGGCATTCCGCCACCCCGACGAGGTAGACCGGCCCCACGCCCCGCACCCACCCCTGACGCCAGGGGTCCTGTCCCTCACCTCCTTCACCAGTGTCCGCTCTGGCTACTCCCACCTGCCCCGCAGGAAGAGGGTATCTGTGGCCCACATGAGCTTCCAAGCGGCCTCCGCCCTCCTCAAGGTGAGGTGCCTCCCTCCCTCTCCCCAGACCCCCGTCTGTGCTCTGGGACCCGGGGCAGAGAGAGGGGCCCACGTCCCAGCCTCGGTTCCCTCTGGCGCCCCTGCCGTGTCCCTGGTTTGGGAGACAGTTTGCACCGATGCAGAGGCTGGGGAAGCAGAAGCGAAGCGCGTGCTCACCACTCATCACCCAGGTTCCCTGGGCAGGGGGCTGCAGGCTGAGATGGGCCAGTGTCACTGCCATGGAAGGGCCCCCCAGCCCAGCCCAGCTGAGAGGGTGGACATCACCATTCAGTGTGATAATTGCAGGGCCTCTCCAGAGGGGGTGCTGCCCCATCTCGCCCAGGAGAAGGGCTGATGTCAGAGAAATCACCTTAGCTGAGCCCAGAAAAATAAGGGAAAGAAAGAAGAGAACAGCGTTCTCAGCAGAGGGAACAGCCTGTGCAAAGACCTGGAGCCCTGGTCCAGCAGCTCAGGCGTTTGGAGTGTCATCCCATGTACCCAGGCTGTGGGTTCAGCCCCAGGCCGGGCACGTGCAGGGGCCAACCAGTGAATGTGGGCATGGTAGAACAGCGGGTCAGCGTTTCTCTCCCTCTCTCTCTCTCAGATCAATAATTTTGAAAAATTTTTTAAAACAGCTGGGAGGTAGGGGGCGTGGCACTTCGCAGGAGCAGCAGGTGGTTCCTGCTGGTTTCAGTCACAACAGAAGGAGAGGGGCTCAGAGAGGTGGGCAGGGGCCCAGGGTGCCGTGCCAAGGCCGGACTAGGGGGAGACAGCCCGAGTCTCGAGACCAGGGGACAGGACGAGTGGTGGGGTGCCCCTGCCCAAGCCAGAGGGCAGGAGGTTGCTGGGAAGAAGGCGGCAGCAAACCATGGAGAAGGAATGACGGGGTCAGGGCTGTAGAGAAGCTGGTGCCTTGTTCCCTCCCTCCCTGCAGGGGGCAGGGTCCCGCCTCCTGAGGCGCGGTCCCCAGGAGGGTGGGCTGGACGATTCCTTTGGTGTCAGGGGTACCTGACCTGCACCTGATGCCCGTGCCTCTTCCCTGTGCACAGGGACGCTCGGTGCTGGATGCCGCTGGACAGCGGTGCCGGGTGGTCAAACGCAGCTTCGCCTACCCCAGCTTCCTGGAAGAGGATGCGGTCGATGGGGCGGACACATTTGACTCCTCGTTTTTTAGTAAGGCAAGCATGGGGTGTGGGCCCTTGGGGCAGGGGGACAGGGTGGCCTGGGAGTAAGGAGAGGTGGTGACCTGGCTGTGACTGTTCCCTGCCAGGAGCCCCTGAGGTCCAAAGGCCCGTTGGTGGGATGGGGTGTGCTGCCTTGTGGAGCTCCTTTCGGGCAGAGCAAGGACCAGGGGGTGAGGCAGGACCCCAGCCAGGAAAGTCCCCACGGGGCTGACATACCCGAACCTTCCACTTCCCTCCCAGAGACGCTGTCTGTCCTGCCTTCTCCTGCCCTTGAATTGCACTGCGGGGGCAGTGCCTGGGCAGTGACTCCTCACACCATCTCTCTTTGTGTCCCCCACTCCTCCGCCACCCCAGGAAGAAATGAGCTCCATGCCCGACGATGTGTTTGAGTCTCCCCCGCTCTCTGCCAGATACTTCAGGGCGATCCCGCACTCGGCCTCCCCTGTCTCCCCCGCGGGGGTGCAGGTCTCTCTGTGAGTTCTGGGTAACCCCTCCTGCAGGAGGCGGAAGGCGGTGTGGCCAGGAAAGGGCTCCCCAGAGCCCAGTGACCCTGCGGGGGGCCCCTAGGCCACAAGCCCTTCCTGGGTTGTGAGGTGGGCATCGGGCTGAGAGCCACCGTCGCCAGCAGGAAGGAGCACGGCCACGCTCCCATGCCGGCGGCCAAGCGCGGCAAGCGCATCGCCTCCAAGGTGAAGCACTTTGCCTTCGACCGGCAGAAGCGGCATTACGGGCTGGGCGTGGTGGGCAACTGGCTGAACCGCAGCTACCGCCGCAGCATCAGCAGCACGGTGCAGCGACAGCTGGAGAGCTTCGACAGCCACCGGTGAGCAGGCAGGGCGCTGTCCTGGGGCCCCCACCGCCGCTTCTCCACTCTCCCTGCTTTTGGGTGCCCAGCCAGCTGGCACTCCCTGAGTGCCAGCTCACAGACCTGGCTACAGAGCCCCGACAGACCGGGGCAAGGAGGGCTGGGTAGGTCAGAGGAACAGTTAGCAGCTGTGACCATGAGTGAGGAGACTGTGGGGGAAGACCCTGGAGGAAGCCAGAGAATTGGGGAGGGGCAGTTCTCGCAGAGCAGACGATTGGCAGGGACCCAATAGACATTGTACCCTAAGTTACAAAAAATTAAGTAATAACAGGTGTGGCGAGTGTCCTGAGGAGGGGGACAGAGAGTGGGAGTGAATAGCTGCGGGGAGGGGGTGCCTTCAGGGTGAGCAGCAGTTAGCTGGCTGAAGAGAAATGGGAAGAGCATCCCTGACAAAGGAAGCAGCGTGTGCAAAGGCCCTGGGGCTTCGAGGAACAGCTGGGGAGAGAAAGAGGCTGGGGAGGAGGAGGGGCACAGCAGGGCCTGCAACCAGCAGGAGGCGCCAATGTTAGGCTCAATCCAGAGGGTAGCGGGAAGCTGTCCAACGGTCTCAGCCTGGGAGAGAGTCGTGTAGAGGCGCCTTGGGGGGTCCCTGGGGAGGGACCTGTGGAAGGGAGCAGAAGCGGAGGGCAGGGAGCAGGTGCGAGCCGAGTGTCGGGGCGCTGACGCAGGCCTCTGCCACAGGCCCTACTTCACCTACTGGCTGACGTTCGTCCACATCATCATCACGCTGCTGGTGATCTGCACATACGGCATCGCACCCGTGGGCTTCGCCCAGCACGTCACCACCCAGCTGGTGAGTCGGGCTGCAGAAACGGGGCTCCACCCCCAGGGTCCCAGCCCCCCGAGAGGCCTCAGCATTGAGGGCCACTGAATCCCTCCCGCAGCAACAACCTGGCCCGGGTGGGAGGGTGTCCCAGGCTCTCCGGGGGCCTGACCCTGGGACGGAACTCCTGACCCTGCCTGCCGTCCTTCCCCCTTCACACAGGTACTCAGGAACAAAGGTGTGTACGAGAGCGTGAAATACCTCCAGCAGGAGAACTTCTGGATCGGCCCCAGCTCAGTAAGGGCCCTGGGGAGGATCTCAGCAGGGAGCCCTGGGCCCTGTCTCCCCCACTGAGCAGGGAGGGGGTTGGCTTGTCCAGTAGTCCCCTCCTCAGGAAAGGCTCAAGAGAACAGCAGTCTGGGCCCAAGCTCGTTCCCTCCCCTGCCCCAGATTGACCTGATTCACCTGGGAGCCAAGTTCTCGCCCTGCATCCGGAAGGACGAGCAGATCGAGCAGCTGGTGTTGCGGGAGCGAGACCTGGAGCGGGACTCGGGCTGCTGTGTCCAGAACGACCACTCCGGCTGCATCCAGACCCAGCGGAAGGACTGCTCGGTGGGGCCCTATGTCATGGCCGCTTGCTCCGGCCTCAGGGGAGGGTCCCCATGTGGGGAGGATGCCGACCTCCCCAGCCCAAGCAAGTGACAGTCTGGTCTCTGGGTGTGGGGTCTGAGAGGTGGGCCCGGGTTCTGGGAAGCCAGGGAAGAGCCCTCATCCTGGGGTCCCAACTGCTTCAGTGGGTGTGGCTCTGTCCTGGCATGACCAGCTCGCCTCCGTCCTCCAGGAAACTTTGGCTACTTTTTTCAAGTGGCAGGATGACACGGGGCCCCCCATGGACAAGTCCGACCTGGGCCTGAAGCGGACATCAGGGGCTGTGTGCCACCAGGACCCAAGGTGCTGTCCCAGGGTGGCCCTCGGCCAGGCTGCCCCTTGGCCAAGCTGCTGGGAAGATGGGGTTAAGGGTCGCGTTGTCTGTGCCACCTGTGGTGACATTGGCAGGTGGGTGTGGCAGGCTTGGGGTGCCACAGCCCCTCATTTTGGCCCCTCTGACCTCTGCCCCCAGAACCTGTGAGGAGCCGGCCTCCAGTGGTGCCCACATCTGGCCTGATGACATTACCAAGTGGCCAGTGAGTACCTGGGCAGGGAGTGGTCTGGGGAGGTAGGGAGGGAGGTCCTGCCATACAGACCCACCCATATCGACTCCCCGCAGATCTGCACGGAGCAGGCTGGGAGCAACAGCACGGGCTTCCAGCACATGGACTGCCAGATCAAGGGCCGCCCCTGCTGCATCGGCACCAAGGGCAGGTAAGCCCGAGGGCCTTCTGCCCAGAGCTCCGCCCCTCATCCTCCTGCACCGTGTGCCAGCTGCCATCCTCCCTTGTCCACTCTGGGGCCACCTGCGGTGGGAGCAGGACAAAGGGGCTCTTTCCTCGGAGCCTGGGTCTCCGCAGAGGAGCCCCGCCCTCCCACTGGCGATGCTGTCGCTGGCCAGGAGGCACTGAGGTGGGCGGGGCGGGTGCTGGGGGGAGGGGCCCTGACACTCCACCCTGCCCCCCAGCTGCGAGATCACCACGAGGGAGTATTGCGAGTTCATGCATGGCTATTTCCACGAAGAGGCGACACTCTGCTCCCAGGTGAGGCGGGGCCCTGGGGTGGCAACTGAAACTGGCCTCATAGGCGCCCTCTCGCGCCCTACATCAGGGCCCCTCACCCAGGTGGTCCCAGGCACTGACCTCCATGCCCCTCACCCCCAGGTGCACTGCCTGGACGAGGTGTGCGGGCTGCTGCCCTTTCTCAACCCCGAGGTCCCGGATCAGTTCTACAGGCTCTGGCTCTCTCTCTTCCTCCATGCTGGGTAAGGCTCCTCAGTGGCAGCCGCCCACCTGGACCCCCGGCAGAGGGGTCCCTGCCCGGGGGCGCAGCCGGCACCGCCCCCCAGAGGGCGGCGCCACCGCTCCTGAGCACCTGACTGGTGGCTGTGGGCAGACCCCGGAAGGCTGACGCTAGCGTGTGCCCCACCGCAGTTTGGTGCACTGCGCCGTGTCTGTCGTCTTCCAAATGACCATCCTGCGAGACCTGGAGAAGCTGGCCGGCTGGCATCGCATCTCCATCATCTTCATCCTCAGCGGCATCACCGGCAACCTCGCCAGCGCCATCTTCCTTCCCTACCGGGCAGAGGTAGAGGCTCGGGCAGGGCAGGAGGGTGGGGAGGGCCCGCTCGGATACTCCACCCCCCCCACCCAGAGTCTGCCGAGGGACGGTGGCCCCTCCCAGCCGGGCTCAGGGGAGGATGGACTGCTAAGCTGGAGGCTTGTAGGCCAAGCCTTTAATCCTGAGTGTGAGGGAGCTGGAGGCTTGCTGGCCAAGCCTTTAATCCTGAGTGTGAGGGAGCGTGTTCCTGGGTCATGCTCAGGGGGCAGCCCCAGAAAGACCTTTCTGGACTCTGTCCCTCACTGTTCCTTTCCCCTGCCTCATTTCTTCATGGCCATGTCACTGCCTGCCACCATGTCACATAGGTTGAGTCACAGGAAATTGCCAGGGTGTGACCGTTCTTGTTTGAGCCATGGAAGTGTCAGTTTTTGATCCGTTCGCCCTCCTGTTGCCCCGCTGGGCACCTGACCCCTCCCCGGGCGTGCTGGCACTAGCCCTCCACCTCTGCTGACAGGGTGGGCAGAGGCGGCTCGGGCCGTCCCCTGTGCTTCGGGGCTCCCAGGTTGGACGAGTTGGGTCCCAGTGTCCCAGCCTGGCTGTGCCCAGGGCTCCCTGCACCCCGGGTTCCTGGAAGTGACCCATCTCCCCCCCGCCTCTGCCCAGGTGGGCCCGGCGGGTTCCCAGTTCGGCCTCCTGGCCTGCCTCTTCGTCGAGCTCTTCCAGAGCTGGCAGCTGCTGGAGCGGCCCTGGAAGGCCTTCCTGAACCTGGCGGCCATCGTGCTGTTCCTGTTCGCGTGCGGCCTGCTGCCCTGGATCGACAACATTGCCCACATCTTCGGCTTCCTCAGCGGCCTGCTGCTGGCCTTCGCCTTCCTGCCCTACATCACCTTCGGCACCAGCGACAAGTACCGCAAGCGCGCCCTCATCCTGGTGTCGCTGCTGGTCTTCGCCGGCCTCTTCACCTCGCTGGTCATCTGGCTCTACGTCTACCCCATCCACTGGCCCTGGATCGAGCACCTCACCTGCTTCCCCTTCACCAGCCGCTTCTGTGAGAAGTACGAGCTGGACCAGGTGCTGCACTGACCTCTGGCCCGGCGGCGCCGCCGCCCACGGCACCGCCGAGGGCACAGAGACTGCGCCCGGGATGGGCTGCCCGCCTGCGGGGTGCCCCACGCACACTCCCGGTGCCCATCCATGGACATGGTGCCCGGGTCCTGGTCTCTGGTCCAGTTACAGTCGCAAAGGCGGGTTCCTTGGGAGGCCGAGGACCCCTCCTCGTGAGCTCCTGGCCGGGGAGGGCCTGGGCACCCACCTGTCCACAGCTCAGGGCTCGGCCCCCACTCACCCTACTGTCGGGACCACCTCCTGGGGGTGCGTTTCTTTCTTCCCAGGGTCCTCAGGATGCTGCCCCCTCCCACCCCAGCCTCTGCCTCCTCCCACCGTTGCCGAGCGGGGTGCCCTTACCGGGGACGTGGCCGGGCACCCTACCAGGTCCCTCCCCGTTTCTCCTCCCCTCTCTGCCCTACAAGCCCCACCATCAGTGGCCTGCTGGGTCTGCCCCTAATGTGACCAGACGCTGTGGGAGACTCGTTGGCTGTGGTCTGGGGCGGAGGGGCACACGGAGGGACGCTGTTCGCTTGTGCCCCGCCCAGTCAGTGTTCTGCTTCCTGGGGCTGGGTCAGACGACAGCGGCCCCACACCCTTTGCCTCACTGACCCCAGGTTGGGGCGGGTGCTGGGCCACCCCGAGGATCCACTCCCAGGGATGGCCGAAGGCTCGGTCAGGCCCGTTTTATACTGGTTTATATCATGGTCCTAATTTTTAAAAGGAACGCTAACTTTGTATGGATGATGTCTCAAATGTATTAAATGATATTCTTCATGGAACGCCATCTCTCGACCTGAGGACTCGGGAAGGGTGAAAGTTTGAACTGACTTTGGGGGTTGGGGGTGGATCAGCTAGGAGGAACTTGGGGGCAGGGGTTTGGCCCAGAGGGACAGTGGGAATCTTGTGGGACTTCTGGGAATTTGGTTGAACAGAACCCAGGTCAGGGTCACGTGGAGGGCCCCAGGGGGTCCCTTGAGGGGTTGGAGTTAAATTCTTAGACCTCTGCCTCACCTGCTTGTGGGGGCAGTGAGGGGGCGGGCCGCCCTGGACCACTCCGTTCACTGGACTGCTGCCTCCCCCAGCCCTTTCCCCCACTCACGGCAGCAGCCGGGAGACGACCGGCACAGCCATTTATTACCGTGGGCAGAGGACCCAGGGTGCCTGGGCTGGGGGAGGCAGCTCCTGCACTTTCCTGCTCCCAGCTAAGCCCTGCCCCTCTCCAGGGCTGAGACTGAGAAGGGCCATCCCTGGGACTGGGGAGAATAAGGGCCCCTGAGCCCAGGCTCCTGGGAAGAGGAGGTTGGTACCCGGGGACTGAGCCCTGACCGCCTGCCTGGAAGGCCCCCACTGGTTCCTCAGCCAGGGAGCTGAGGTAGGGCTGCAGGGCACTGCCCACTGTCCCCGGTAGCCACCCTCATGTCAGGCACAGTTGGAGTGCGGGAGGTCCAAAGGGTCCCAGGGGGACAAACTGCAGGACACACCACTTGGAGATCCAGCCATGTTCTCTTTATTTTGCCCCTCCTCCCTGCCGGTAATCACAGCCTCCCTTCAAGCTCAGCCCAGCCAGGAGGGGCCGAGGCTGGAGCAGAACCCCTGGCCTGCCTCCCCCGTCTCCCGCAGGGCCCTGGGCAGCCAGCTCAGCAGCTGTTCCTCCTCGAGGCCGCCTGGCCCTGCAGGGAGCACTGCATCTCCGTGAAGGTCAGCGGGCCCACAGTGACCGCACAGGGGCCAACGGGGCAGAAGCCAAGCCGCTCGTAGAAGGGCACCAGGTGGCCCTCGCACATGAGCACAGCCCGGCGCACGGTTGGCTGGCTGCCCAGGTGGCACAGGTAGCGCCACATCAGGATGGAGCCCTTGCCTTGCTGCCGGAAGGTGCGGTGTACAGCCAGCACGTGCAGGTGGGCCACGTGGCCTCCAGGCTTGTGCAGCGTCAGTGACTCCTGGGGGCAAGTGAGAGACACAAGTCTATCACCCACACCACCCCTACCAGGGCCCAAGAGCAGGTGTCCCCTGAGTGCTTGCAGTCAGGGCTCCCTCCCAACCCAAGGAGCGCCCCAGTTTGGGTTTACACCCCCAGCCTCATAGCAGACCCTTCATGAGGGCTTTTGAGACCCCGAAGAGCCGGGACCTCTTGCTCCGAAAGAGAACTCATGACCCGTGCTCGCGTTTCTGGCATGAGGAAGCAACCCTGGTTCTAGGCTCCCCTCCCCTCATCTGGCAGGCACTGGGCAGGGTGGGGGGGCGGGTCTCTCCAGAGTCTCTCCAGGGGCTGGGCAGCCCTGCCCTGCCCTCACCTGTGTGAGCCTCTCCTCGTCCCAGAGCGAGCCAATGAGGAAGGCCACGAGGCGACCCTCCTGGAACCAGCCCAGGGAGAGCTCTGGACACACGGTCAGGAAGTGCTGGATCTCGTGGAGATACAGGGGGCACACCCCCAAGACGGAGATAAAGGCTGCAGTAGGGAGTGCCGGTAGGTGGCCAGGTCACCTCACCCCAGGCCCACCCCACAGCCCTCCCGACAGGAACGCAGGGGATGCGGGGCTAAGTGCACACACACGCACACACGCACAGTCTGGCACTCCAGGGTCCCGGGGACACAGACAGGAGGGGCGGGGGTCTTCTCCCACAGGGCAGCTGTCTATCAGGGCACCTGGGCCCTGTGTGGGCTGCTCACCTTCACGCTCAATCTCAAACACACTGGCCGCGTCCTGAGGGGTGAGGCAGCGAAACTCACTGGCTGGGAGTGTGTGGCGCCGCTGGCAGCTCGGGGGCCCTGGCACCCTGGGTGGCAGGCGCAGGGCCGCAGGGGTCAGGTAGTAGATGCTCTGCACGGACATCCTTGCCGTTGGTGCCACCTTTGGGCGCCTTGGCTCAGGGATTGGCCTCCACAGCAGAGAACGGCGCCCGGCCCCTGTTGGGGAGAAGCAAGGGCCTGGGGTCTGACCTGTTCACTAAGAGGGGCCGGCTGGGGTCTCACCTCTTTTGTAGCTGAACCTGGGGAGGAGCTGGCCCCAAAGCGGATGGGCACATTCCCCAGTGCCTGCCCCCCCAGGGCTGTTTTGGGGACTATAAACACTGGTGTTCTCTCCCCCACTTTCCCGCTCAGCAGCCCCTCCAAACCTCCAGATTCCAGCCTCACTGCCCTCCAGTGGAGGGGTGGGCAGAGCCTGGACACCGGGGAGGAGGGGCCGTGAGCCCCCACCGATCACTTCTAACGCTCCTCTGGGGTGGTTGGTCTCACCTCCCCAGAGTGGACGTGGCAGCCTTTCGGGTGCGAGGTGGCGTGGCCAAGAGCTTTCCAGGCAGCCTCAGCCCTTGGCCCTAGAGAGAAGCCCCTTGATGAAAGTGGGTCCTCAGGGAGCCCCACATTTACCCAGAAGGCCTCCGACGGGGCCGTGCACGCACAGGGTGGGGTAAGGAGCTGGGGGAGACTGGGGATATGGGGAGGAGCCGGCACAGGCCTGCAGAGGAGGCCAACCACCCTTAGAAAGCCCCATGGCTGCCACATTTGCCCTTCCTCCTCCACCTTTCCTCCCCACGTCTTGGAGCCCCAAGCTGGGTATTCCTATCCCCGAAGGCTAGGGGCGGGGGGTGGGTGTCCCACTTACCGGGACGAAGGCCCCCACGTCCCCACCAGAGTCAATCACCCAGGCAGCAGGAACCTCGGAGACACCGGGGTGCACTGCTCTTATAGGGGGTACCACCCAGCCTCACACGATGTTCTCAGAAATTTCTAATCCACCTAGCCCCACCTTCGAATTACAGCAGGCAGGAGGAAGCCAGCAGGGCCCTGTCCCTGGGGGCTGGGGATCAAACATCACTGTCACCCTGGGTGGGGAGGGGATTACAGAGGAGGGCTTAGGGAAGATCGGGGTTGGGACTAATCCCTGCTGTGTCACCCACAGTGACCGGTGCTCATCCTCTGTCCCCCGGAGGCCTGGGCAAGCGCCCTCTGAGGGTCCTTCCAGCTCAGCGCCCAAGGATGCTATTTATAGCTCTAACTCAGTGCTGAGCTCCAGAAAAGTGTCCTTTCATCTGCACGACCCCATTCACCCTACTTTACAGAGAAGAAAATGAGCTCAGGCCAAATGGCCGGAGTGGAACGCCAGGGCCGCCTCGCCCTGCTCGCGGTTTCCACCAGAGCCGCCTGGCCCAGTGATGTCCCAAACAGCCCATTCACATCTTCCTGGTCCTGCCGCCGGCCGCCAGACAGTGTCCCCAAGTTGGAGTCTTCCAGAGCGGAGGGAGGAAACCCTAAATCTGGCCCCAGGATGGACAGGTAGGGCTGACGAGCCTGGGCAAGCAGACAGTGGCAAACCACTGAAAGGGTGTGACCTTCCAAGTCCTACCCCCTCTGGTCCAGTATATGACTGAAGTCTGCTTCCCCAGGCATGACTCTCTCAGGGACACCGTGGGGAAGATTTCCAAGTCCAGAGGCCCGGGTCAGACCTCAGGCCCCCTGCTCTGTCCGCTATCACCCGGGCAGCGGTCACTGCAAAGGATCAGACAAGCAAACGTCCTGCCATCCCCCTACCACACCTTGCCTCGCACGCCTGACACCTCCCTGAGGTACTTGAGCCCAAGGTGGTATGGCCACCGCTCTGGAACCCTTGGGGAGAACCTTGGGGACACACACCTGGGACCCACGCCCCCACTTCGTGCACCCACTGAACATTGAAGGAGCAGCAACGTTCTGGAATGGGAAACAACCCACAGGGTCTGCGAGTGCGGGAGAGACTACAGAATGCACCGCGAACGGAAGATCGTCCAGCAACGAGAGGTGAGCACACCGATGTAGCGCACAGCGGCACGGATGGCCCTCAGCCAGCACCATGGTGAGTAAAAGAAGCCAGAATGACAGCGTCACCATGTGGTCCCTCCGTGGCTCCCGTTCTGACCCGTGTGTGTGAGAATCAGGAGAGTGGCTGCCCAGGGGGGCTTGGGGCCAATTTCCTGGGGGAGGTGGAGACCCAGCAGGCTGCCTACCTGTGCACTACTGGAAGTTTACTTAAATATTCGGGAGATTGCTCCAGTCTAACCTGTCCATTCCCAGGTTCCTTGGCTGCCAGTGACCCTGGCTCCACCCCATTCCCAGCGCTGCCCCCAAGGCCTTGTCAGCACCTGGTGGGAGCTTTTCCTCTGGAACCCTGAGCCCTGCAAACTGCCTCCTGATCTTCTGTCCCCTCTCCACCCCAGACCCCTCTCTGTCCCCAAGATGGCACTGGCCCCCCTCTCTGCCCCTCAGCTCACACCCTTCCTGTATCCTTAGCCCTTCCCTGGCCAGCACCCACCCCGTCCTCCCGCCACACGTGTCCCCTCCCCCGTCAGGGCCTGGTTTCTACACCCCCACGGCAACGCTGACCCCTGGCACACCCCTCCCAGGAGAGCCCGCCCTCCCCTGTGACCCGGAAGGCCCTGGCGCCAGCCCTGCCCGGTGCTGCTGGGCCCACATGGTCCTGGCCCAGCCCAGATGCCCCCACCCCCCACATTCGTCCCTTTCCCCCAGGGTCCCTCTGCTCTCTGGGGCCCAGCAGAACCTCCAGAGCTCATCACAACCCCTTCCAACTGCTGCCAGGCAGCTCTCATCCCACTGCAGACCTGTCAGAATTGACCAGAAGACCTCCTCAGGCTTGGCCTTCAGGCCTGGTGTGGGGAACATGCCCAGGACCTGGGCGGGGTCCCTCCAACCTGGAGACCCCAGAAAAGGCCTCCTCTGTCCTTCTCAGACCCTGTGGCTCCTCTGCGCCCCCTGGTGGCCTAGCACAACCGCCGGAGCCACCAGAGAAGGGCTAGCAAAGCTGTTCAGTCTGCCTCTCTTGTGATTGACGACCAGACGATCCTGTTCTTTTCAGAAAACACCTCTGATTCATGGAAACCCAGAGAGCAAGACAAGACAGCACAGTAGACATGGTTGACATGTGAGGGGCGGCAGAGGGGAGGGGAGGGCCATCCCGGGGCCTCTCCTGGTCAACTGGGAGAAAGGGACAGACACCACCACTGAGAGAAGGGGACAGGGACCAAGGTAAGGATACCCTCCGCAAGAAGACGAAGAGGAACATCAGAGCAGCCACACCAGGAGTAAGAGCCTTTGTCTCTCGTCCCAGCATCGACAAGTGATAATCTGCTGAGACGTTTAAGACCACCCGACCTCCTCCGGCACCGGGGTCCTCCGACCACGGGGCTGCAGTCAAACCATCTGAGCAGCAGAGGGGCCTCAGGAGAGGCGCCTTGTAAGGCTGCTGGACTGAGCAAATAAGAATGGGGGACGCCTGATGAGATCTGAATTTCAGGGAAGCAACAAATAATGTTTTAAATGTGTCCTGGGCAATGTGTGGGACATACTTACACGAGAACACTGTTTATCCAGAGTTCCGATGCCACAGAGTATCCTGCAGTTTACCCGGAAACCCTGCTGTGAGGTCTAGGGATGGGATGGTCAGCACGGGCCAGGGCCAGGGCCGTGGCGGTGAGAGAGCGGGCGGGACTGGGCGCCGCCATGTGGTTGCAGGGGGCGGTCTGGGCCCTGGGCGGAGCCGGGGCCCTTGGCCCCTTGGCTCCCAAACCCCTATAATCTGCGTCCTGGCTCGAGGCCACTGGCCATTGCCATCCCCCATTCGGCTCTCCTTGCTTCAAACCAGCAGTTCTGACACCTGCTGCAGGTTGGAGTCACCTGGGGGCGTCAGAAAATCCTGACACCCGCGTCTCCCTCCGAGCTGATCTTAAAGCTCCGGGGAGACTGTCCGGGGTGCAGCCGGTGCTGAGAACCGCTGCAGCAGGGCATGTTCTCCAAGCAGCCAGGAGGCCATAACTTCCCATCCTGTTTGTCTTCCTCGAGGTGGGAGAGTGCCGCCACCAGCCCAGCACCCCGCCTGCGGCCGGGCGCCCAGACCAGCGGTGCGTAGGCCTCCAACCCTTTTCCAAGACGAGGCTGTGGCCGAGATCTGTAATGTAAAACGGCCAGAGCCGCCTGGCTGGAGCTGTGGCCAATTCCATGAGGGTCCCCAGAGGGACCTGTGGGACAAGGTGGGGGACAGCATGGGCGCCCACAGGAACGCCTGGAGAGAAGTGGAATTCCCCAGAGGCACAGACCCGGAGCACCCTCTGCCCTGCATGCCCCTTGGGTGAGCATCCCCAAGCCCGTTTCCTTTCTCGTTGTGACGTTGTGTCTCATGCCCAGGGCTGCTCAGCGGGGTGCAGAGGCCCTGTCCAGGCTCAGGCAGGGGCCAGAGCAGAGCCACTCTAGCTGAGGGCAGTCACAGGTGGCATCAGCAGCACTCCGACTGCAGAACCAGAGACAAGAGGACAAGACTATATATTTAATATCTAGTCACACATCCCGGTGCCGGGACCACCAGCGCCGGCATTTCTTTCACACCCAGGTCCGTCCAGTTTGACTCTGAACCACAGTCTCCCTCCAGCACCTGCTCTCACGAAAGGGTCCTCTAACCACCGCTGCCCCGGCGCTGACTCTGCTCCTTCTGTCTCCAGGCCATGCTTCTGCACCCATGGCGGCTCCCCTTGGGGGTCTCGCTGTTGCTCCCTGCAGCCTGTCCTCCTGCAGCGGTGGGCTGGGTTCCACTTCTCTCCCACAAGGCTCTCTGGTTCTCGGCAAAGTGTGGGCTCTGACTGGACCCCTGCCTCAGAGCCCTGGACACCCTGGGGCAGTTCAAAGCCAGGTTGGCCAGGGCACACAGAGAACCCCCCGAGGGCCACGTTACTGGACTCCCCCCTGCCAGCAGAGCCTCGCCTCTCACCGCTGAGCCCCATGCCACCAATGGCCCGAAGTGACAGGGACGATGGGCACAGATTTGGCTGTCCTCGTGGTCGAGTAGAAAACAGAAGCCACAATGTCAGGAGAGCGTCCTGAGGGCCCATGTGTCCCCACAGGGAAGCTGAGCCATGGACACCCTTGGGAACGGGGCAAGGAGCCACTCACAGGGAGAGAGAGGGATCTGAGCAGAGCCAGGATCAGGATGTGTCCCAGAACCCCAGGGATGAGGCTTCAGCAGCGTCACATGGAGCCAGGACAGGAGAAGAGCCCTCAGGTTCTCCTCACAAGGAGGCCCCTGGTGCCTGCAGGAGAGGGGCGGGGGCGGGGAGGACAGATGCAGAGGAACAAGCCTAAGGTGACAAAGCAAAGGTGGCAGCAGGGCAGAGGCCATTGGCTAGAGGCGTGCTGACCCACCAGCATGGCCAGGTGCTGGGGAAGACTCCCCACCCCACCCCCGGCACCCAGCCTGCAGCCGCCCTAGAGAGCCTGGCTCAGCGTGGCAGCCAGCACGTCCCTGGGCCCAGGTGATGCCCTGGCCCTGGTCCCCGGCCCTCGGGGAGCTTCCCACATGGGTCCTTGTGTGACAGTTTGCATTTTTCGGTGGTTCTGAGGGTGGCTTCTTTCTCTGAACCTCTCCTCCTCACACCCAGACGTACTTACCTTTTGAAGCCAAGTCCCTCACGCCCAGGTTGGAGCGGAGACCTAGGCTGGGCAGCTCCTTTCAGCTGAGGGCAGTGCCTGCAGAAGAAGGTGGCTCTGAGTCAGCAGCAGCCCTGCCCTGGGGGGCTGGGGGATCAGTGCTCCGCAGCATGTTCCTTCCGCGGGCTGCAGAGGCACCGCCTTCCGGGGCCTTGCCAGGGCGATAAACCCTGTGCCATGGAAAAGTGCTCCCATAGTCACACACTCTGTGTATCCAAGTTTACGTGCTGCCCTTCTTGACCCGGCCGCGTCCAATTCCTGGCCCGTGCCCGCCCAGGCCAGCGGGCCCTTCCTGCTCAGCCGTCCCTCTCTTGGGTGGCCCAGCACTTCACCAGCTTGGTGCTGCTGTGACTTCAATCTACGTATTGATCTGGTGCAAAGAGGGGAGGTAGAGGAGATCTTTGGGGTGAGGGCAGGTGGGGAGCAACCCACGTCTTACAAGGAAGAGTCTCTGTCTTCGAGCAAAGAGGGGGTGCTAACCTCTCTGGCTGGAGAGGCCACACCTGTGAGCATCCAGGAGGCTCAAGGAGAAACTGAGGCTTCCAGATTTTGAGTGCAGCCACCCAGGTGTCCCCCAAATGTCTCAGAGTCGAACTTCTTCCCAATCGGGGTCCTCCTTGGCATAGCCGACTCACTCAGGTTGAGAATCCAAGCTGCTCGGGGGCCTGCTGCCCTCACTGTCTAGTTTTCTCGGTCTTCGGGAGGTGAGTTTCTTTGCATACAGCCGGCTTGGTTACGGGGCCTTTGATCGGCGACTCATCATCCACAGCCTTTGCTGTCTCAGGACGGCCATGGACATCCACAGTCCTTAGGACTGCTCCCCCAACCTCTTGACGCCCTGTCTTTCCACTGGTATCCCATCCCGGTTCACTGCCCACGGAAGTTTTAACAGTTGCACTGCTACAGCCTGCCGGGTGCAGGAGAGTCCACCTGCCAGCAGTCAGCAAGCCCCGGGATTCCTGTTTTTAGAGCCGGTTCTCCAGGACCACACCTGGCCGCCAACTGCTGTTCCAGGTGACATTCCCCAGGAAATAGACTTTCTGACTCTGAGTTCTACACGAAGAGTTTTGCTGGGAGTGCTCGCGGACCCACACCTGTGAGGGAGCGAGATCAGCAGAAGTGGCCCAGGGGAACGTGGGCCTGAGGGGACGCAGTTGCAGCAGAGGCTTCGGCTGAGGCCAGGAGGAGCTCTGAAGCGGGGGTGGCCCTTCCCATATGTCCTGAATGGAAGCGCGAGGACCAGGCTTCGTTCACCTGTACAGACGGCCATGGGCGGGGTGACACATCCTCTTTCAGCCAAGGGCAGTCCTTGGAGAGGGATGCAGCTGTGAGCCTGCGCAGCCGACGCCCGGTGACGACGCCTGGGGTTGGGGGGAGCTCCTTGGACCTGAAGGTGGACTTGGGGTCTGCACCACAACCCCCCCAAAGGCTAGCACCCCTGGAAGACAGAGACTGTGTTGGAAGCATGGCACTGCACCGCCCACACTGTTGGAGCCTGTCAACTGCTCACTGCTGGTGAGGATGGCACGGGGCTGTGTGACCTCCTGGGGTTTATTTTGAAGCCTCCTTTGAGTAGATAGGCTGGTTCACTGCTGGGATGGGTGGGGCCCATCCTTATTTGGGGGTTTGGTTTTGCCATAGTACAGAGGCATTTCCTCAGGAACCTTCCAGACCTTTCTGGAATGATGTCAAAGGCAAGAAGGGATCGCCACCTTCTGGAGAAAGAAGGGACCTACGGTTCCCTGAGCGACTACAGTCCCTCTGTCTGTCCTGCAGAGAGATCACGTGAGCCCCACGCGTGATTTTCAATTTTCTAGGAGTTACAAAGAAACAGGGGAACTTGTTTTTAATAATATATGTTAACCTAATACATATAAAGTATTGTCATTTCAACAATGAATCAATGTAAAATTGTGAGATATCTTATACTCCTTTTTTTTTGCACCAAGTCTTCAAAATTCAGTGCGTATTTTATACTTACGGCACATGTCAGTTCAGCCCAGCCACATGTCAAATGCTCAAGAGTCACGCGTGGTTACAGGTGCTGTGACGAGCAGTGCACATACAGATGCTGAAGGCTAAGGAGAGAGCAACTGTGCGTGTGCGCAGGATGAGTGTGGATGTACGTGTGCTGTGAGTGTGCTTCTGTGGGATGTGGTTTTCATACCTAAAAAAAGTGGAGAGCTAGGGGCCCTGGCTGGTGTGGCTCAGTGGATTGAGCGCCAGCCTGCAAACCAAAGGGTCGCCAGTTCGATTCCCAATCAGGGCACATGCATGGGTTGTGGACCAGGCCCTCAGTAGGGGGCGCTTGAGAGGCAACCACACATTGATGTGTCCCTCTCTTTCTCCCTCCCTTTCCCTCTCTAAAAATAAATCTTTTAAAAAATGGAGAGCTGGGGATTTGGGGAAAGACAGAGGTGTCCCAGAGATTGTTTTGTTCAATCATTCAACAGAAATCGATTGACCACCTGCTATGGGTCAGACCTATGCCGGCTGGGGGCATACAAAAATGAAGAAGACACAATCCCTGTCCTCAAGGTTCGCAGTCCCACGGGAGAGGCAGCAGTGAAATAATGGTTGTAATAGAGGGTAAGAAATATAGTTACACAGGTGTTACCAGGTAAGCAGGGGGATAGTTGGGGGAACGGGGCACTTGGAAGACTTCATAGCTAAGAAGGCCCCTGATTCTTGAGCAACGCACAGCTGGAGACTCAGGCAGAGGCGCTCCTCCAGTCAGACACTAAAGGTGTGGGACGGCTCTGCAGTGTAGCTCCCCTCCCACCCCTCCTTTCCAGCTGAAGCCCCCAGCACTCAAGGTACCCTAGAGCCCCCCAGACATCGGCTCCAGGGAGGGTTCCCTTGCACAAGGTGGCTTGGAGAGGCAAGCAGGCTGAGGCTCCCCCAGGGGGCAGTGTGGGGCCCATGAGCACTTTGCGGGTCTGGAGAGGTGGCCCAGTGGCCAGTTAAGATAGGGACAAGATGGGGCCTGCTTCCCCTAGATCAGTTCACTTTGCTGCCAGCTCTTCTGCCTCCTGAACCACGCCAGTTCCTTTAGCAAGGGGAGTGGCCAGGCTGGCTCAGTTTCTGGCAGGCACATTTGTAAATAAGCGAAATTATCCTGAGAAGCATCTATAGCCCCTAAGAAGGGCTGGGTGTTGGGGCCATGAGAGAAAGGGGTTTTTCTCCATTGGGGAATGAAGATTTTGGTTTGTTTGTTTTTTTTCATCCAACTATTTTGAAAATCAAAGCTAAGCAGGCACTCCCATCCAGGCTCACCCCACTTGCCAGCCTGAGTGTGCAGACTATAGCTAGGGGCTCGGAGTCTGGGAAGGAATCAAGCCTGAAACCTTGTCCAGAGCATCTCAGGTCTGACTGAGGTCACTGAAGGACACCATGAGGTGGGGAGGAATGTACTGAGCCTTTTTCCCCAAAAGGGCTCACCTGCAGCTCAAAAGGGGGGCAACAGGAAGGGTTGAGACACAGCACAGCAGCTCCCTGGGTGTATGGGCAGGGCATGTGTTTCTGGGGGAACCAATCAAGGGGAGGAACAGAAACCTCAGGCCTTCGATACTTATCATATGGCACTGTGCCAGGCACTGTGCTAGGCACCAGGGTTACACACGTAACTACAACCTGATCCACATTCTCAAACAGGGTTTTGTAAGGGAGAGATCAGTATTTGAAATCAAGGATTCTTATCTAGAACCTAGCAGGTTCCTGGTGTGTGTGGGGGGACAGCACAGTGAGGCATGATGCTTCACCAAAGGGGGCTCATACTTCCTCCCTCACAGGCAGATAATCTATGCAAAGCATTAGTGTAGTACCTGGCATTCAGTTGCCGCTCAATAAATGGTAGCTATTATTAGCCATTATTACAAGAAGCTGCAGAATCAACATGGAACATCTTTCGGGAGTGCCAATTCTACTCAACGATTAGGGAGGAAAGGACATTGTTTTTATAACACAGGCATAGCTGATGTAGAATGCAAAACTCACTTGGATTTTTGACATCAATGATTTCGGGCCCGCACTGCCCTGCCCTTCAGCCCACTTGCACACCCTCGTTCTCCAAAGGACATACGAATTAGAAAAGCTTGGAGCCAGGAAACTTGGGGTCCAGTTTGCATCTGCCAGTCACTACCTTGTGACCTTAGGCACTGAGCTAGTCCAATTACTTTCTATATTTTAAAATGGCAATATGTGGCAGACCATAAGTATAACAGTTCTGCCAATCTGGAATTGTAGTGTAGGTGGGGGTGGGAGGGTTGAAATGTTAAAATAATAGTTAAGCTTTATTGAGGGAACACTATGCCAGGCACTGTTCTATTTCATTTAATTCTTCCAAGTGCCCAACGAGACAGGTACTGCTGTTATCACTCCAATTTTACAGATGAGGAAATTAAGGTGAAAAGAAGTGTATCAGCTTGCCAACCTTTATAGGATTAGTAAGTGGCAGTGCCCAAAATTAGACTCGATGACGCCCACTATTACCTATTAGGCGATCTCACCTCTTTCCATGTGTAACAAGCCTCGCACAGCTTTGAACTCATCTAGATGGAGTTAAAGGCAAACCATAGGGGTCACGAATACATGCTGATATTTTCTGGTCTTTCTCTGGGCCTCCTTCACCAACGTCTTGACCGATCCCTAAGGAAATATCACCTTCCAAGCTTTGCATAAAATTCCCTAGTACAATATACTTTATTTTTTAATTTATTTTTAAAAGATTTTATTTATTTATCTTTAGAGAGAGGGGAAAGGAGGGAGAAACTGGGAGAGAAGCATCAATTGGCTGCCTCTCAAACCGGGGATGCGCCCAACTGGGGACGCGCCCAATTGGGGAACCCAGGCATGTGCCCCAACCGGAAATCGATCCAGCAACCCCTTGGTCTGCAGGCCGGCACTCAAGTCACTGAGCCACACCAGCCAGGACATATTTTTAAATTAATTAATTTATTTTTAGAGAGAGGGGCAGGGAGGGAGAGAAACATCAATGTGCAAGAGACACATTGATTGGTTGCCTCTCACAGGCCCCCAGTTGGGTACCTGGCCTGAAACCCAGGCATGTGCCCTGACTGGGCATTGAACCAGCGACCTTTAGGTTCGCAGGCCAGCACTCAATCCACTGAGCCACACTGGCCAGGGCCATTTTTAATTTAATCTTTATTTTTTTCCAGTACCATTTAGCCCCCTTGTATCCCCCTCCCCCACAATATACTTTAGATCCACTCTATAAATAGCTATTAATGCCTTACTCACAAGATGACATGGAGTCGCTTTTTAGCTATTTATTGTGTACATGTTTTTTTCTCTCCAACTAGATTGCAAACACCTAGAAGACAGGGATTGTCTTGCTGTTTCTGCATCCCTCAGACTAGGCTGGAGACACCAAAGAAGCTCATTGACTGTTGTTGACAGCCTCTGGACCATCCTCCGCCCCACCTCCGCCACTCCCCTTTTCCTCCTTGCCCACTCCACTTCCTCCACCTCAGCCCGCACCCCCTGCCGCTTCTTCTACTTTCATCCCCTGTGGCTCCGCCCCTCCCTCGTGGAGTCCATCCTACCCCCTTGCTCCCGGCCGCAGCTCCAGCGTCCCCTAGCGACGAGGCGGTAACTCCTAGCAACCGCATCTAGGTGCCCTGACGACGGGAGCACGTCGGGCCACGTCAGCGCGCCGTGGCCCCGCCCCTGGCGCCGGCTGGCCCCGCCTCCTCGCTTCTCGGCCGCCGCTGCCGTTGCTGCCGCCGCCGCCGCCGCAGCCCGAGACTCGCGCACAGCAGTTATGGCGGATTCTGCAGCCCTCGCGCCTGTAGCTCCGGCTCCCGCCCAGGCCCCTGCCGCGGCCTCGGAAGCGGCCTCAGCCCCGGAAGCGGCCCCAGTTTCGGCCCCGGCGCCCGCCCCGGACTCGGCCTCCGGTCCGTCCTCAGACTCCGGCCCCGAAGCCGGCTCGCAGCGTCTGCTGTTCTCTCACGACCTGGTGTCGGGCCGTTACCGCGGCTCGGTGCACTTCGGACTGGTGCGCCTCATCCACGGCGAGGACTCGGACTCGGAGGGCGAAGAGGAGGGCCGCGGGAGCTCCGGCTGCTCCGAGGCTGGGGGCGCGGGCCACGAGGAGGGCCGGGCCAGCCCGCTGCGCCGCGGCTACGTGCGCGTGCAGTGGTACCCGGAGGGCGTCAAGCAGCACGTGAAGGAGACCAAGGTGAGGCGGGCCGGAGGACGGAGGGCAGTTGCCTGCCGGGGCCCTGGGCCGGGAGGAGAGGCGTGCGCGGCGCTGTCCGAAACGGTGCCGCTGCAGTGGGCCGAGGTGGGAGGACGAGCCTCGGCGCAGGTCCGTTCCCGTGCAAAGTCATTGCACCAGCCCTGGGCCCCCCAACCCCCCACGCGAAGGGAGTTCGAAGCCGAAGGAGGGTGTGGTATGGGTCTCAAGGTTATGTACGTGGACCCACTACCGTGGGGGGCTCCTCGGCCTCCGAGGCGCGCCGGGCATGACACCAGCGCGGCTGCGTTTTGCTCACCCCCAGGAGCTCCATACTGCATTGTGCATCCGGAAGGGAAGGCCGTGTCAGGCAGGTGCCAGGTGGGGTGGTGGGCATTCCGAAACGGAGATACAACACAGGTGTAAATCCGGGACCACACACACCTAAGAAGTTCACTAGATTGCAGCATGCATTATTATGGGTGAAGAAACCTAATCCCTTTTTGTTTTACCTTGTTGTCTCATTGTAATTGCTGCGGGGAACTTTGTGAGTAAAATCAGTAAGAATCAGAGCCGTGATATTAATAGTCCTGGGAGAGGGGGATGTGACAGCTGCGCCTGGGATTGATGACTCCTAAGTGTATTTGGACTTATTGGGACGGGGGGATACTATAGAACCATGGATGGAAACCTGAAGGCTGTTTTTGACCTGAGGCTGTGGAACAAGCATCAGACTCCCATTATGGTCTTCCGGTTAGGCTGGTGAATATTGCAGTTTCACCAAACCAAGGGTTCTGTCATCGGAAACCTGAAACCATGAGCTGAGGTTGGTTTGGTGGCTTTTGGTGGCTTGTTTTCCTGAGTGTCAATTCCTATCAGTGATTCGCACACACACACATAACCCTGTATCTTTCACGCCTTCTTCATGTCCTCCTGTTCAAGACAACATTTTAAGCAAGAATCAGGTCTGGGTTGTTTCAGCTGCTGGGCACTGAGAGGTCTGATCTGGTCGGGTTGGGGGGCACTTTAGAAGTGAATCTGGCTTCTCACACACTGGGAGACAGCGGCAACAGGAACAGGGCTTCACGCCACAGTGCCGCGGAGGGGTGTGATGAGGACCTGGGCAGAGAAAAAGGCCCCGGGCCCAGAAAGAATCTGTGGTCCACTTCCTAGTGGCAGAAGCAACTTCTGACACCAGCCAGGCCTTTTTTTCCTGCTCTGCCAGCACCCCCCCCCCCAAATCCGCAGGGGACCCTGCTTCCCCCAGAAAGGCAATAGCTTCTCTGACTCGAAGAGAAAACTGTAAGTTCATATGTAAAAGTACTTGGAAAATGCTACTTTTTGCAGCAGAGTACTTGTTAAAAATTACCACCAGTATTGTTTTGTCGGGGAGAGATTTTTGCTCTATGCACTGGTTGTGCATGGTCATACTAGCAAGTGGGTGCTGGTGTCTCCCTGTGTTTTTTTTTTTTTTTTTTTAATGTATTTCCCTAACCATCTTCCCCAGAGGTTTGTGACTTCAGGAATGCAACTCATTCGACTCTTTCAGGACCTGCTGCCCCAGGGCTCAGGGACACAGGCCCAGCTGACTACCCGGAGCTGCCCTGTTTATCAGTTGCTCCTGTTCATCTTGACTTTGGTGGTGAACTTGGTTTACAGTTGTGTTCCCTCCGCCCTGCCCCCATGGGTAGTTATATGAAGTTTGATATAAAATACCAGTTTTGGAACCAAACGGAAAGTAACTTAAGGCCGCCAGCTTGGCTGTATCTTGAAGCTGCCCTCGTGCGACTTACCGTGAATTGGTTGAAACCCTTTGTGACTGCAGTGGTGGCGGTTTCTTTTCTTCTGCCATTGTAGTTTCTGCAGCTTCTGGACTTAGCTGAGGGTCATAGGAATTCCAGGAAATGGTGGCATGTGGCGCCCATTGGTGGGTGGCAGGACCCACTTTTAAGACTGGAGAAGAGGTTTGTGTGGGGAGGGGATGTATACCTGACCAGGAGCGCTCCGCTATGGCGAGCCACAGGCGCTGATTGCCCTGGTCGACTGAACGCGTCTCCCGGCCACCGACTAGGATGGGAAGGGGGACCCTGGCTTGCAGCACTGTGGTTGAGGACAATTTCCTTCTCAACTCCCACTCCTTGTCAATCCATTGAGGTGGCAGCGTGCTGCACAGGAAGGGCCATGAGACCGAGACAGAACGTTCAGATTCTGATGTTGCTGCAGTCACTAGTCCGGTTATGAGAGTTGAGAACCCAGTTGTCAGTGGAGTAATGTAGTGACAGTCTTGGGAAACATTTCTTTGTGAAGTTTTCACCTTGTGGAGTTTTTAAATTTTATCTATTTGCCTTTTAGAGACAGGGAATGGGAGGACGGAAGAGAGGGAAACACCGGTCAGTTGCCCTGACCGGGGACTGACCCTGCAGCCTAGGAATGTGCCCTGACCAGGAACCAAACTGATGACCTTTTGCTTTGCAGGACGACGCCCAACTAAGCCACACTGGCCAGGGCCACCTATTGGAGTTTTAAAAATAGTGTCCTTTTAGTGTGGAGTAGTAGGCTGTATTTTTGTAGTTTTCATGTTAATTTGGTGGGCAATGAGTATAGGCTTAATATTAGTCTCTTAATTTCTTTTAACTTTTTGATGAACAGATTTCAAAAAGAGAGGGGAAGAGGCTGACCAGTGAGCCCTACCCCCTCCTGGTCACTTCCAGAAATTCGATCAACAGAAGTAAAATAGGTAGATTTCCCTTAAAACTGCCGAAGTTGTGGTCCAGTTCCTGAGACTCCCAGCAGCCGTGGTTGAGCCCCTTTAGGACCTGAAAGAAGCCCGAGGCTGGCAGCCTTCCTTCCCTCGCTGCCCCTACCCCTTCCTGGTCAGCGTGGTGGCTGACTGTTCCCGAGCGGCCACATGTCTCCTTTGCGGACACTTGCTCCTTCTCCATCTGAGGTCATCCCTTGAGTGAAATTCTTGAGTAAAGCCCGCCGCTGACGGCCTCCTGGCCTTCTGAGCACTGGCTGGCCTGGTGGGCTTTCGGGCCTGTGCCTGTCCTGGTTGGGCGGGACGGCCCCGCCCCGGTGGGGAGAGCCAGGCCGCCCCGTGTGAGCCCAGGTTGGGGCTACCTGTTCACGCCCCAGCGCCCCCTCCCTTGTGCGCTGTCTGTTGCTTTAAGTTGCCACAGACTCAGAGTCTCAGCTGGTTTGGGATTTAATGTCTCTGAATTAAAGCCGCGTCCGTAATCACCCTGCTTTTTGTGAGGCGCGCGCGCGTAGCATCTCTGATGACACGTCCCTCGGGAATTGTCTTTTCGGTTTATTTTTGGCTCCCACTCAGGCCAGATTTCCGGGCAGAAAACTATTTAGGTGTAGCATCACAGCATGTGAAGTTTGCTTGCCTCACCTGCCCAGGTGCTGGGCCCATTAAAAGCTATTGTTCTCAAAGAAATGATAGGAAGAAGTTATATAAGGCTCCCCGAGATGCAGGACTAAGTGCATCTAACTGTGTTTTGTTCAGATAGGATCACACGCACGTAGACGCTTACAGCACTTCTGTGGTTTTGTTCTTCGTCCTGTGGCTCCCCCCACTTCAGCCCCTGGGGCTTGATGCCTTCATGGTGCCCCTGTCTGGCTTGCTGCCGGACTCAAGGGCACTTCCATCAGACGAGGGGCGTGTGTCTGCATCCTGTGATTGGAAGTCAAACCCCTTGGGTGCTCTTCCTGGCTGTCACCTACTCTGAATGACCTTGGCCTGCTCACTGCCTCATTTTCTCTCTGCAGTGAAATATGAGGTCTGTCTTTCTAGCCCCTGAAGTGTAGGTGGGTGGTGCTCGTCAGCAGACCCCATCACCGGCAGACAGAGTCCCCCCCCCCCGCCCCTGTGTGGGCATCGCTTCTGGGTGTCACAGGTTGGTGCTACACCAGAGAGGCATCTTGGGAAGCAAAAGGCGTGTGGAGGGTTGTTGCACTGGTGTTAGAATTTTGTTGCTTGTGATCTGGTAGATTGCAGATTTGAGTTCTTTATTAAGCCTCTTCTATAAATACTCATGAACCTCACTCCTCTGTTACTTCATGAGAAATTCAGTAATTCAGAAATTAAAGTAGCACCTGCTAAAGCCCACCAGTCTCCCGGAGGGGGATGGAATGAATAGATATGCATATTTTTCAGGATCTGGAAGACACCTTTTGAAATTCCTGTAAGACCAGTAATGCTATTATGAGTGATAAGGATGGTGGAGTATTGTTTTTGTACTTTAAGATAATAAGACAAAGAACATACAGCGTTACTCCATGCTGGGTGCGGTAGTGCTCTACGTGTAGTGTTACTCAGTACCCGCAACAACCCTGTGCATTCGGTGCAGTCGTTATCCCCGTGTTTCAGAGGGGAAACTGAGGGGGAGAGAGGTTCAGTACCTTGTCCAGTGTCACACAGCTCGTGAGTGGAGTTGGCCCTCACCTCAGGGCGTTTAAGTTCAGGGCTTACAGAGCCTCACTGTCTGAATACCTCGCTCAAACATGAGTCACAGACCCTGTGGTTGGCATGAATCATCCTGTTTTTTAACACTCAAAAAGCTGAGTGGGGTGGGAGTCAGCACAGGTGAGGAGAGAGGAAGGAGCAGGCTGTCGGGATGGGTGACCAGTGCGCCCGAGGCCGGGAGGGCAGGCGGCCCAGCTGAGCAGCGCTGTGGGCAGGACACTGCGTCCGCACTCCTGGTGCGCTGCTCTCTGCTCTGCGGTTTGCGTTCCTGGCCCCCCAGCCATTTTCAAAATACCTGTCCAAAAATGCATGTTGTTTCTGGAGAGTCTGTAAATGCCCCTAGATGTTGAATGAGTACAACCTCTGTGAGTCTTGATTCATTCCAACGCTGGTGGCCGGTGTCAGGAAATCCACCTGGACTTCTGCCTCCAGAGACCGCTTGTCCCCTCTCTGGGGCTGTTGTCGCCCTCCTGCTGGGAATGCTGAGTCACGAGACAGGTTCTGAAGGGCTCCTTGGAGAGAGACTGAGTCCTGCTCCCTCCCGCCGCCTTCCCGTTCTTCAGTCACCCTGAACTGGGCTATGGGTGTGCTCACTGAAGGTCCTTTTGCGCCCTTCCTGCCCGCCTCACCGTTGTGCCTGCTTTTCTCTTTCTCACTTTCCTCTTCTATCAAGAGGGACTTTCCCTCTCTTTCTCACTGTTGGACCTACAGGCCTCGTAGAATCCAGCGGAGCCTCCCTGGGGCTGCGCTGAGAGGGTGCATCGTGAATCACCATCACAGCAGCGCTGGGCCCATGGTGGGGGTTGGCGCCCGTGTCTGACCCCTAAGAGTGGGGTTTAGGGCGATTTCCGTGGTGAGTGGGTTCTCTTTGAATGAGCTGTTGTGTAGTTTTCACCCAGAGAACGTGATCTGTGCTTCTGTTCTGATTGAAGGAAGCTTCGGAGTTTCTCTGCCCAGAGGTGAGCCTGTTCCTGGATCAAGGTGGGAAGGTGCTACTTTAAATGAATTTCCAAAGGGGGGAAAATGGCAGTCGGGACCGTGTGTGTATAAAGTACTTTCTCGTTTATAAGGTGCTATCACTTATACTTACTAGGATTTTGCTGTTTGAACTGTCGCTCCTCCTGGAGGCTCCCCTTGCCAAGCCCTGAGAAGGTCGTGGTCCCGACGCTGCTGCAGCCACGTTTGCAGCTCACTGAGCGGGGAGTGCACGGTGCAGATCTGCCTGTTTCGGACGTTCCGCCAGCCTCCGGGGCTCCACCGGGAACCACCTGACGTCTGTGTGGTCACAGATGGGGAGGGGCAGAGTGCTGACTGAAGTGTTTTGTAGTTCAGAGTAAAATTGAATCGTTCATGGAAAACCCTCTAGATTTATCTTCTCCAAGGTTATTTGCCCTTGTTTCGCTCTTCAGCTGTGCTCTGCAGCTGAGAATTTCCTGTCCTTCGACCCGGGCTGACTGTGTTGGACGGATCTTCCACCAGTTTCACCCACTGGTATTCTGTGTTCTTCTGAAACAGCATTGTGAAATGCAGATTTTTATGATTTAAACATTGAGGCAAATGATACATTGTTTGGAAGTATTCAGTTAGGCAGTAAGTACTGGAATGAGTGTCCTTTTTGGGTTAAATCTTGTTGAGTATTTGGTAGAGGGGTTTTTGGTTTGTTTGCATATTTTGAGAGACCAAAACATTTAATTTTCTGCAGCTCAGTCAAAGGAATAAGACATTTACCAGGTTACTTTTGGTTTAAATGAATAGCCTGACTATATCTGGAGAAGATTCATTCTCACTATGACAATTAAAATCTTTTAAATCTAAGCTACTGAGTAGTGCTCATAAGGGGTGGGGGGAGGGCAGTCCTGGCCCGGGTGACTTAGTGGATTGACTGCAAACCAAGAGGTCGCCAGTTCGATTCCCAGTCAGGGCACATGCCTGCTTTGCAGGCCAGGTCCCCAGTTAGGGATGTGTGAGAGGCAACCGAATCTCTTGCACATTGATGTTTCTCTCCCTCTCTCATTCTCTTCCCCTCTCTCTAAAAGTAAATAAATAAAATCTTTTTAAAAAACAATCTGGAGAAGCCCTGGCTGGGTAACTCAGAGCATCGTCCCAAGGCTTTAAGGTTGTGGGTTCAATTTCTGATCAGGCAACATAAGGAGCAACCAATCAATGCATAAATAGGTGAAACAACAAATCAGTGCCTCTCCGTCTCTCTCTCTCTTTCTCTCTTTCCCTCCCCCTTCCTCTGTAAATGCAATGAAAAAAGTCCTCACGTGAGGATAATAAAAAAAGCGAGGGGGGGGGTGTATGTGCAGTCAATCCTATTCAACAATAAAATTAAAATCCCCAGCTAGCGGAAGAAATTCCTCTAGTCTTGAAAAAGAGGCTTCTTCATTTGCATCTTGCAAGTAAGAGCTGGTCTTGCATGCGCCACAGCACCGATGCGGTTTTTCCTCCTTGTTTTAATTTTGATCCTTTCTGTGGGAGATGCTGCTATGATGAGGGCTGGTGAAGCCATCAGGACAGGCATGTCCACAGGGCTGCCCCTCAAGTGTAGATGGGAAGGAACACACACACACACACGTGTCTCTCATGTGGCTTCCGGGAACAGCAGGGCCTGACACCTCCATGCTGAAAGCGGCCGGCTGTGTCTTCTCTGTTTAATTGCTTGAGGGAGTATGAGGGCCCTGGAGGCTGGTGATGTCATCTTCGGGCTGATGAAGAACGAGCCTCTCTCCCACCCTTAGCATGCTTGCTGGGGGAGGGGTGTCCAGCTGTCTGCTGGTCGGAGCCGGTGTCTGCCTTCATTTACTCATGGCCTGCCTGTCCCATCCGGCCCCTCGTGCCACCGGCTATGAGATGGGTCTCCTGAAGGTCACCAAGCACTGGCGAGCTCCTGGTCACCGCACCTGCCCGCTTTTCCCCGTCTTTGTCTGTTGGGCCCATCAGCCCGCTCGCTGTGGGTGATCCTCTCCCGTCAGGGAAACGGTCTTCTGTCGGGTTTTATCTACCAGGCTGAACCGAGTTTTTCTCTCTCGCCTTTGTCCTTTTCCTCTTTCCTGTCTCTGTGAGACTCTTCCAGAGGCCCGAGCTCTCCTCTCCTCTCCTTGCCCTTCCTCTCTTGTCCTCGGTGCTCTTGCTCCCCCCACCCCCAGCCGCAGCGGTCTACGCGGCTGCCGCCCCGCCCCGCCCCGCCCCCGTCGTTCCCTCCCGCCCCACCCCAGGAGCCGCACACTTCGTGGAGTATAATGTCTCCCCATCCCTGAGTTGGTAAACTCTGCAAAAACCTCCTTTTCTAACTTTTTATTGTGAGAAGTTTTCCAGTGCAGAGAAAAGTTGAAAAGCTAGGCCAGTGATTACAAGTTACCAACCATTACGAGCCAGCAGTTCGCCTCCTGCTGTGTCCGCGTTATCTGTGCGCTGGTCTCTGGAGCCATGGGCAAGCTGGCAGCCGCTGGGGTGACACCCACCTCCGCACATTTCTTTAAAGATTATTTTTATTGTTAAATCCACATAACATAAAATTTACCACCTTAACCATTTTTTTTATTATCCTCACTCGAGGACATTATTTTCATTGCTTTTAGAGAGAGAGGAAAGGGGGGAGAGAGAGAGAAACATTGATGTGAGAGAGAAACAGTGATTGGTTGCCTTCTCGTATGTGCCCCCACTGGGGTTTGAACCCACAACCTGGGCATGGGCCCTGACTGGGAATCGTACCCTTGGCCCTTTGGTGTACGGGCCACGCCCCAGTCAGCTGAGCCACACTGGCCAGGCCCCCCCTCACCCATGTTTAAGTGCACAGCTCAGGCGTGCTGCCACCAGCACTGCCCGTCTCCGTAGCCCTTTCTGTCTGTGAAACGGAAACCGGACCCTCGAACAGAGGCCCCTCCCCTTTCTCTTCCTCCCGGCTCCTGGCAGCCACCTTTCTGTGGTCCTTCTCCGCGGTTTTGATCACTCTAGGTACCTCATAGAGGTGGGGTTGTACAGTATTTGTCTTTTTGTGCCTGGCTTATTTCATGTAATGACCTCAAGCTTCATCCGTGTTGCAGCCTGTGCCAGTTTCCTTCCGTTGTAAGGTTGAATGGTAGTCTGCCGTGCGTATGTGCTGCTCTTTCTTCTCCACTTGTCCGCTGGTGGGCACTTGGGCTGCTTCCGCGTTTCAGCTTGATGCCCAGCGCTACCGTGAACACAGGCGTGCAGGTATCTTCTTCCTGTCGGTGCTTTTGGGTGTCTACCAAGCAGAACTGCCGGGTCATAGGGCAGCTGGATTGTTTTTCTGTAGAACAGCCACGCTGTTTTCCACAGCAGCTTCTGCATTTTACAGTCCCATCAACAGTGCACAAGGGATTTGTGCCACATCCTAGTTAACACTTGTTATTTTCTGTTTTTTTTTTAAAGATTTTGTTTATTTTTAGAGAGAGGAGAAGGGAGGGAGAAAGAGCAATGTATGGTTGCCTCTCACATGGCCCTCACTGGGGACCTGGCCTGCAACCCAGGCATGTGCCCCGACTGGGAATTGAACCGGGACCTTTTGGTTCCCAGGCCGCGCTCAATCCACTGAGCTACACCAGCCAGGCGTTTTTTCTGTTTCTTTGATAGTCCATCTTCGTGGGTGTGAGGTGATATCTCATGTAGTTTTGATTTGCATCTGTGTCCCCAGTGATTAGCGAGACTGGGCATCTTTTCCTGTGCTTGGTCGTCACTTGTCTGTTTGGGGGGAAATACCTGTTTAAGTGCTTTGCCCATTTTTGAATTGAGTTGTTTGGATTTTTTGATTATTGAATTTTAGCAGTTCTCTGTGTATTCTGGATATTAATCTTTTATCAGATGTACGATTCACAAATATTTTCCCTCACTCTGTGGAGTGCCTTTATATTCTGTTGATAGTGTCCTTCAATGCATATGTTTTTAAATCTTCACGAAGTCCACGGTGTCTGCTTTTTCCTTTGGTGCCTGTGCCTTTGGGGCCAGGCCTCTAATCTCTAATTAGATCTGCCGTCCGATCTTTCTTCAAAATGCCCCTGACGTCTGCTTTCTTCCGACAAAGTCGGTCCGCTCTCCGACCGCCCCTGGCCTCCCTGCCGTGGCCCTGCCCAGGCCTGCGCAGAGCACTGCAGGCTGCCCTCCCACAGGACTGCGTGGTCGGGGCAGGGCCCACCTGGCCACTTGCTGCACATGGCTTGGCCTTGGGGGGCCTCACCTGTGTTTCACGCTTTACCTCCGGCCTCGTTGGGTGACACTAGCTAATCTGGGTCCCCCGCCTCTAACACCCCACACTGCGTGGACGACACTTTCGGATTCTCGCTCTGGATTGGAAGCTTCTTGAAAAACGGAGCTCTCGTGAAAGCTTCTGTTCTGTATGACCTGCATGCAGGGTCCTGGGAGCATTGGAGTGAGTGGCCAGACCCCTCCTGCTCACCCACGAAGTCTTCCTGGATGCCTCGTGGTGTCTGCTGGAGCTGTGTGGGCCCCTTGCCAGCTGACATTTCCCACTTCGGGTCCTGGTGGGCTGGTCATGTAAGTTACTGCCCGGTGGCTCTTTGGAGAGCACTGTGAATAGTTGCTCCAGGAGGGGCCCTGCGGACACCCTAATACTAAGAAAAGCCGGTTCATCAAAACACACCATGTCGTAGTTTACTGCTTCAGCGACTCCCCGCGAAGCTCCAGGCAGCGGCCGGCACAGTGCCCCGTGGTACAAATGCAGGTGTCGCTGGTGGTGAAACCCAGCAGAAGCTGAGGCACGCTGCTGGCCACAGCTCCCAGGAGAGTGGGCTGGAATGAGAACTGAGGGGCTGGGCTTTGGGAAGCCAATGGAAAGTCTCCCCCGTTGTCACTGCCCCGCTCGCCTTCTTGGCACGGTGGCTCTGAGTGATCTGGGAAAAGCACCAGTTTAACATTCAGAAGCCACCAGGGTTCTAGGCCTATAGTAACTTCAAAACCTTCCTGGGAGCACGCCTTCTCCAAGCCCCCGTTTGTCAAACAGGAAGATAGGTTGCTGGGAGCCCTGGGCAGATACATGCGGGAGTTTCCTGAGTGGTGGTCTGCACGTGGGCCCCCCGGCAGGAGAGAGGTGAGTGTTTCAGTATGAGGCGCCTCTGTTGGAAAAAGAATGCCAGCTCGATGCAGGTGAACCCAGAGCCCTGCTCGGGCTTTGTACTCCGCCTGCCACGGTGCTCGGGAAGTCTAGAGAGCGCAGCCTAGAGTTGTCGTGGTTGTTGTCGGGCCCGGGACTTTGAAGAAGTCGGGCACCAGCTTTAAGATGGGTATAACTGACCCTGTGTGGGGCGGGGGGCGTATTGCTGGTGAAAGAAAATCTAGACCAGCCCGTCTTACAGGCTGATGTGCATGGGCTCACCGGGGACTCTTGCTCCTGCAGATTCTCTGGAAGCTGTCAGGCGGGGGTGGGCCCTGGGGGGTGCATGGCCCCAGTGGCGCTGGTTCTCCTGGCTGGGCTGCCCTTTTAGCTGGACTAATGTGTAGGTCCTTCTAAAACACTGTTGATGTCTATAGGTTCAGTTTTTTACCTACTCCTCTCCAAATTATAAGTATATGACTGCCAGAAATTGTCAACTATGGGCCATGGGAGGAGGAGGGAAACCGGTGAAGCGGCCCCAGCCCCCAGGCAGCGCACTCGGGTCCTGGAGTTCGTGTTGGACAGACCTCCCCCCACCCTCGCCAGCGGCCAGTGTTGCTGCCCAGTTGTCGCCGAGGTGCTGCGTGGGGTCTCATGCCTTTTTAGGGTGCAGATGAGGTCGTTGTTGAGAGTATGAGGTGGCTGGTCCCCGAGGAGAATGGTCGGAATGGCTGTCTTCTGTCCAGCCAGTATCGGTGGGTTCGTGGGGAACATGCTTTACTGTGTCACCTTCCTCTTTCCCTACGGTGGCCAGCGTCTCTGTTCCAGAGAGGGAGAGACTGAAACCCAGAGGAGGCCTGTGCCTCGGCCAGGGCCACCCAGGGGGCAAGGGGCAGCCGGGTGTCTGTGCCCAGAGCGCGGACGAGCCCGGGCTTGGTCACTGACGGCGCTGCCCCTGCAGCAGGCCCACCAGTTTCATTGTTTCCAGTTTTAAATAATGTAAATAATATCTTTTACTTGATACTTTTAATATCTTTGTCTCTGTCTTTAAGTTTCTTAGGATAGATTTCTAAGTGGAATAACTTGGGTCAAGGATGAAGAATCCATTTTTAAGACTTGATTCATTTTACCAGCTTCCCCGCCTCTGCAGTGATACCCACTTGCACTCCCCTCTCGGGAGGCCTGTGTTCCCAGCGCCGGGGCGAGACCTGTGTGTGGCTTTAGCAGGAGGCTCCAGCGTTTTGGCAGCTTCTGGAGGTCTGGGACTCAGGCCCGCCGCCGGGGCTGCTCTCTGCTCTCGCCGAGATTAAGGCCTTCTTGTGCCAGGGGTGTCCCTGAGCTCTATGGGACAGGCTGGCCGGCCTCTTGTGCCACCAGCTTTGGGCATGTGTTACCCCGGCAGAGGGCTGACCTGGGGGCGTTGCGTGAGCGGGGGCAGGCAGGAGGTGGCTCGGGCACGGGGCGTGGAGTCGTCATATCGCCCTGCGATGGCCCAGTGCCCGTGGCCGGGCACTCAGGAAGACTGCTGTGCAGTTGCCGAGAGCCGGTTGGGATCACCTCGACCAGCACTCCGCGCAGCGCCGGCCAGCAGTGGCACTCACTGGGAAGCAAGCAAGCTCTGCTGTGGTTTCCCATCGCCTTTGGGAGCCCACAAGGTAAATGAGATCCCAGGCTTCGGGGGGAAATACTGCCGATTAGCTTGTCTGCCCCATCAAGCTGACTATAAACCTAAATCTTGATCTCTCCATCTCTGTGTGTATTTCAAGACATGACATATGCAGGTGACACAGCACTCAAAAGATTTAGGAGAGCGTGTAGTGAAACCTTTGTGTCCTTCCTGCCATTTCCCTGCCCCAGAGATTGCCCCTGGGGCCAGGTGCACCCTCTCCTGTCCCGTGTATATTATCATATTCTGACGTGCGTGCACGTGCGTCCTTTTAAACAACGTAAATAGTAGCCTTCTGTACGAGTGTTCTGGATTCAGGCAGCGCTGGGTCAGATCTTACCTTCCTCTTCATTATTGCTGTGTCACTGGATGACTGTCTCATCCTTCCGCACTGTCCCTGGCATGTCACTTCCCTTCTTTCTCCTCTCTGAAGTGTTGGCCTTCATGCCAGACAGTCGAATGGATTTCGGTTTGATGCCGCTCAGGGAGAGACGCACTCTGCTGTGGGGGATCGTGCAGGTCAGCATTTATTACTCCACGGCACCTGCTGCCAAACCGTCTGTTAGGAGGGCTCAGGAGCCAGAGGCCACCCCTACCACTGACGGGGGCCGGGGCTCAGGAAGCTCTTTGAGTTGAAAGACCAGTGTGTGGGGGGGGGGGCGCAGTATTTATAAAAAGCATTCCCAGAAACATCCTAAGTGCCTTCCAGCCCCACTCTTGGTGGTGTGCTCCAGCGGGAATCGCTTGTGGAGTGTTAGGGCCAGACCCGCACTGACCCGCAGCTCCCTGCGGAAGCAGAGGCGAAGCTGGAGAAGCACCCTCCGCAGCCCCCGTGCAGTTATGGCCGTAGGAGGTGGGCTCTGTCTCCTTTCCCCAGGGTGAGGCGTTACCAAGTCACGGCCCAGAATCCTTGCCCCTTTCAAGTGGCTCCATTGAGACATTTCTCAGGGACGCGGCTCAGAGCTGGACTGTGCCTGTGTCCTTTGCAGTGATCCCCCAGGGAGGAGTGTGTTGCCAGCACGGTGGGGCCCCCTGTGTCTCCGTCTCTCCCACAGACCCTGGTGCCTCAAGCTTTCCTCTCCTGTGCTGGGAGCGCGGGTTGCAAGGGGCACGTCAGCTGTCGGGGGCCCACTGCAGGTGGGCTCTTCAGCTGGGCCCCGGGGCGGGGGGGGCGCTGTGGGCTGCACACGGGTTTCGGAGTGTGGGGGCCCCGGGGCGGGGGGTGCTGGGAGGCACGACTCGGTTTGACCCCTTCCGTTATAGGCGAGGAACTAAGGCCCGAGGGGCTAAGTGACTGAGGCTGAGGGAAGCCACAGATGGTCAAAGACACGAAAGTTTGAGGAAAGAACGTCCACAGGAGGACACCGTGAAATTTCGAAGCGTGGAAGTAGATGGAGGGAGTGCCGATTTTCATTTTCTGGTGACTTAGTTGTACTTGAAAGAGGTTCTGGTGTTCAACTTGAAAAATAAAATGTGTAATACCAGAGGATTTAGAGGATTTTCACTGTGATTCAGGAGCTACAGCTAAGAAAACTTCCTACTCGAGACCATAGACCAGGCAGTCCTGACTTGCCTTTAAAAAAAAAAAAAGCAAAACAGCTTTATTGAGATATAATTCACATACCATGAAATTCACCCTTTTAAAGGATCCCGTTAAAGTGGTTTTTGGTACATTCCAAGATTCGTGCGCCCATCACCACTACCTAGACTTAGACCGTGTCACCCCCGAGAGAAACCCCGTCCCCGTTGGCAGTCGCCCGCATTCCCGGCGCTCAGGCCTTCTAACCCCTGCCTGTCCCTGGGGGTTCGCCTGTGCCGGGCTCTTCCTGTGAGCGGAAGCACGGACTGCGTGGCCTCGGATGCCTGGCTCCTCTCGCCGAGCACGTGTTCAGGTTCCCTCCACGTCGCAGCGCGTGCCCGTCCGCTGTCCCTTTCCACGGCCAGGCAACGCTCCGTGGGGTGGGCGCACCGTGTCCTGTTCGTCCGTCCACCAGGCGGCGGGCTTGGGTGGTCTCCACTCGGGGGCTGTTCTGAGTGACGCCGCTGTGAGCGTTCACACACGGTTTCCGTGTGGACGTGTGCTTCCAGTTCTCCTGGGCGTTCCTCCCAGGGGCGGACGTGGCTGGGCGGTGTGGTGAGACTGTGTGTAACCTCTCGGGCGGCTGCCGAACTGTCTTCCAGGGTGGCCTCACCATCTTCCACTCCGCCAGCGCTGCGGGAGGGTCCCCGTTTCTCCACAGCCTCGCCGACACTGGTTGTTGTCATCTCGATTACAGCCATCCTGGTGGGTGGGAGGCGGCGTCTGGGTGTGACGGGCACTTTCCCAGTGACTCAGGATGCCGAGCATCTTTGTCACGCGCTTGCTGGCCATTGGTGGGTCTCCTTCAGGAAGGGTCTTCAGGTCCATCCTTGCCTGCTTCTGGTTGGGTTGTCTGCTGGCTTGCCTCTCAGACCTGCACTCGAGTCTTGTCTCTGCCCTGTGGAGTCCGGCAGGTGGGTGCCACCTTGTCCAGTGGGCGTCCTGTCCGTGTCAGGGGCTCTGTGCCCGGCGTCTTGCGTTATGTTGGGATTTCACCTCCTTTCCTGTTTAAATGCTCTGTAGGGGATTTGAGACCCTTACAAATGGAAAGGCCTCGAGGTTCTGCATCTTTCTGGAACAGAGTTCTAACTGTACATCCGGGGGTGCTCGCTAGGGCTTCTTGGACAGCGGGGCAAGCCTTCGGATGCGTCCCAGTCCCGTGACCCAGAGCACACCAGCTCCGGGGGAAGCCTTCGCAGGCGGAGACTGTGCCACCTGTGGTTCCCGGCGCGCTCTTACCTGGTCTGGATCACGGGACTTCCTCTGCGGTAGGGGGCGCGGTGCCTGTCGATGGACACGGGTGCACTTCGGTGACGGGGTTGTCCCTGCAGCCCTCGGGCGGGTGTAGGACGGGCTGCGCTGGCCCCACGGCGCCTCTGTCGTGAGCAGGGTAGCTGTCTGCTGAGGGGCACGTGTGCTGCTATTTATGTTTTGTGACTTTCTCAGTGATTGTTTTTAGTTCAGCATTTGAGAGTCTAACTTTGTAAGTGTGTAAAGTGTGGATCCCCCACGCCTGCCGCATGACACTGCCAGTCCCCTCCTCCCAGAGCCCAGCTTCGTCCTGGGTCAGTCCTGACTGACACAGTCCAGCCACAGCGATCTGTGGAATTTAAACTTTTAAAAAAATTGATTGGGGGTGGGGGGAAGGGGTGGGGAGAGAGAGTGTGTGACAGCGATTTGCTGTTCCACTTATTGATGCATTCATTGATTGATTCTGTATGTGCCCTGACCAGGGACGGAACCCGCAACCGAGGCGTATGCGATGATGCTACAACCAACTGAGCTACCCGGCCAGGGCAGGGGCTTAGTTTCTTTGACATTTGAAACTAACACCCTCTGTAGGAGCAGGCAGGCGGCCCCTCCAGATGAGAGGGAGTTTCTGACGGAACTGTGCTTCCCTTTCCCTTCCACTGGTCCAGCTCTGCGAGCAGCGGTGCTGGAGGAGCCCCAGGGAGGGGAGCTGGTCTCTGGCTTAAGCAGGTGAATGGCGAAGCGAAGGATTTCTAATTGTTGAATTTGTGATTTCTTGAATTTTTTTTTTTTACTTATTCTTATCTCCCCATCTTCAAGTATGTCCCATGGTTATATGTGCGTACTTTGCAAAATTAAGATCAGAGATCTCTGGTTGGCATGCTTTAGGTAAAAACAGTAGATTGCATAAATTTGCTTATCTCCACTTCCTCCAGAAACCCAGCTAAAATGACAGCAAAATACATATTTTAAAGTATGAAGCCATGAGGACAAAGAATGGGAGAGAAGACAATATAGAGGAAAGATTTCAAGTTTTGGAAGATGCAGAATGAGCGAAGACAGAGCAGAGCACCCGCAGTGTTGGTGCTACGGAGAGACCTGGAGAGGAGCCGGGGGGACAGGAAGCCCCGGGCAGTGGAGGCACCGGGTGCCAGTCCAGGTGGGAGCGCTGTTCAGGCCTGAAGACGGGTTAGTTGGGAGCCTGTGTGGGGGAAGCTGAACTCCACACGTCACCTCTTCGTTTTTGCAAACCAGAGAATCCCCCTCCCGTCTGCCCCTGAGAGGAAGCAGAGGCTCGTGCTCAGGAGAAACGGAGCCACGGAGACTCTGGCCGGAGCGCCTCAGGCACGGCGCAGGGCAAGCGGCCCTGGACTGAAGGACGGGCTCCTGGACGGCTGAGCGCCTGCACGCCAGCTGGGCCCCCCGCCTGCTCCCTGTGGGCCGAGGCCAGGCAGGAGGAATGAGCGGCGTCAGAGCAGAGCCACCTTAGCACAGACGCCAGGCTCTGCCCCCACCAGCGTGGCCCTCGCAGTCCGAAGCCTCACGTGTGTTTGCAGAGTTTCTGTCACCTTTCTGTTGCCTCCTTTTGTTTTCCTTTTATTTTGAAATAATTACAGATCCCCAGGAAGTTAGCGGAGTGGACCAGAGTTGTCCCCTGCACTCGTCTGCCCCCCGCGGGCCCCATCTAACAAGCACAGGGAGTGTCGGGGCCTGGACCGGCCACGGCGCAGTGCGCGGTTCCGTGCCGCTTCATCAGTGGTTTCATGTGTCCTCCTGCGGTCGAGATGCGGAGCTGTTCCTTCCCCATGAAGAAAACTCGCTGGCTCGCTTTTGGGGAGGAATGGGGAGCTGGGGATCGCCGAACACACTCCGAAAACTCCCCGCACAGACGAAGGGAGGGGCTCGAACGAGCAAAGAGAAGGTGTGTCAGAGGAAGCAAAGCTGATACGACAGAAGAAACCTTCCAGACGGAATGAATGTCCTCAGAGAAATAAGAGCCAATATTTTGTCAATGAAACGAAATAGGATGCTCTAAAAATGAGAACAAGAAAGAATTCTTGGAAAGTAACATAATACTGGGCGGGGGCGGGGGGAGAGTTGACAAAGACCCCGAGGAAAGAGGATAAAAACATCTAAAGTCTAGGCAATCTCTAAAGAGAGAAAGGGGAAATGAAGGACAGAAGTGCGTCAGAGAAATCCAAAATGTTTCCAGAACCGATGGTCACAGGGTTCCAGGATGGTGAATGGAAAAGGCCTCACTGGCACGCTGCATGATTCCAGAACAGTGGGGATGAAGCTTCCAGAGAGGGAAACGGGTCGCATACACAGGGATTGGGGTGAAGGTGCTGGGACTTTCCAGCCTCGCGGGAAGCCAGAGGCAGTGGGTGGGTCTCGGGTCTGACTGCGAGACTGAGCGGGCGGAACCACTGCACAGCGACCACGCAGGAATGCGGAGTGAGCGGGAACGAGGCTTTGAGTAGCTGCACTTGCAGGAAAGCGAAGGGGTCGTGAGAAACAAAACCCAAGGGCTTTCCAGCCAGAGCCGAATAGGCCTCCTGATATGGTGTTTATTGGACCCCAAAACTGCCCTAAAATAATAGAGGTTTGGGTTTTAATGAACGTGTAAAGAATTGAAACACAAATCCCTTCAAAGGGCTCTTCCCTGACCAAAGGGATGTGGGCAAGTCTCCTCTGTGGGGCCAGAGAGGGGCAAGAGGGGGTTCAGTGCCCGCCTTGCCAAGGTGCGGGGAGGTCTCCTGTTGCATCTGCGTCTGAGGTCTGTGCCGTAATCCCCACAGGGGCTCCCCGGGCGGGCACCAGGCTCCTTGCAGCAGGCGCCGCAAGGCCCTTTCGCTGGGGTTCCTGAGGTCGCCCCAGAGGATGAGCTCTTGCTAGGAAACTGCTGGACAAGCCGAAATTATAAGCAAGAGTCAGCCAGCTGTCGCAACAAAAAGGATTTCCAGCATTTAAAAACTTCAGATAATAGGAGAGATTATAAAATATATAAAGTGGTCGAAATAATTATAGATGCACAGGGAGTTGCAAAAACGTACTTCCAGAAGAAGGACGCTGAACCCAGGAGAAAGGAGAGGAGCAGGAGGAGTACAAGGCATCAGAAGCGTGCGGGGAGCTCCAACTCAGCATTGGCTTGTGGGACAGTGGCCATTACTGGGCAGCGCAGGGACGACCCAGGAAGGACAGAGGAGGACCTGCTTGCCGCGGGTTCGCAGTGCTACGCAGGCCTGTCCGCAGGAAGCCCACTCTGAAGGGTGGCGCTGACCGGCTTCTGCCCTTTGCCGGCTGCCCCTGCTTTAATTGACAGCCACAGACGCGTAGACTCGCTCAGCATGCTCCTGGTGGTCCCCCGCCCTGGCGGGCTTCGCACAGACAGACATCGCAGATACAGGGGATGGTGGCGAAAAATAGAAGGGGGGCGGAGAATGAGGCCAAGCAGTTCTGGAGGGGCGTCGGAGAAGGCTCTCTGAGGGGGAGACCTGAGCGAAGACGGCGCTGTCGTTCCCAGGCGGCTCTGCCTGCCCCCAGCCTGGCGCATGCACATCAGTACATAGCTGCTGTCCACCTGTCTGGCCTCTCCACCCTTCCCTTGGCTCTGCACAGGCCCTGTTTCCTGATGTTTCCTTAGCATCCGGTACCACGTCCGCCATCCTCATAGGTGTTTAGTTTGTGCAGTGACTGGATAGATGGATGGTTGGCAGTTGATCAAGTGGGCAGCACATAATAAGGTCCAAGCCCAGACCCTTCCCCCTGGCTGGTGTGGCTCAGTGGCTTGTTCTGCAAACCAGAAGGTCACCAGTTCAATTCCCAGTCAGGCACACGCCTGGGTTGCGGGCCAGGTCCCCAGTTGGGGGCGTTCTTGATTGATGTTTCAGGCAGCCAATTGATGTTTCTCTCCCTTCCTTCCCCTCTCTTTCTAAAAATCAATAAAATCTTAAAAAGAAAAAGCCCAGATTTTCTACAGGGCAGACTGTGTCCCTGCCCGGCCCATGATAGACCAGAGACAGGATGGAGCCTCAGGCCTGAGAAGAGCCAGGTAAGGTCAAATGCCCTTGGTCACACCCTGTCCTGTGTTCATCTACAGCTTCTGTGCGTCACCTGCTTCAGGATGGGTCCAACTACTGATGAGGGAGGCAAACTCGGAAATGATTAGAGGAGCGTTAAGGAGGTGGGGAGTGTGGGAGGGCGAGGGAACGAACACTTCTGATCACTTTCCGTGTGCCGCACGTATCCTGGTGCTGAGACCGCCGACTGTCGCTGTGAGCCTGCCTGCCCCCTCCAGTGGCTCGGTTGGCCCTTGAAGGAAGGACCATAACAGAGTCCTTGAAGCATCATCATTCCGGTCGTGGTCCTTGAGAAGGTCGGGGTACAACCTGCTGCAGGTGGGGAGGGTTTTCCAGATGCCAGCCCAGTGCTGCCTGCTGATGCTTCCGGCCTTTGGCGCAGCACGCGCGTGGCCCGCTCCTGGGACCCATGGGTGAAGGGAGATAGAGCCAGGCCAGAAAGGAGAGAAAGGAAAGCTGAGATGTTTATCTCATCAGGGGTGTAGCGCATCCCAGAAAGTGGCCAGCCCTTCTCAGTCGGGTATGACACCTGAATGCATCCACTGTCACGTGTTAATGCACCCTGGTGGTGCTTGTCACTGCCTCTTTTGGAGGAACACAGTATAGCTGCGCAGGCCGTGTCCCATGCTCTGGTGGCTTGGGCGAGGGTGACACTGGTGTTTCATTCTCTGGAGGGGGAGCAGACAATGTAGCGTCAGCCACAAACTGATGGCAGACTGTGACTTCGTTTTGCAGTATTTTCCTACATTTGGGTGCAGCAGTGGGGAACTGTTGTGTCTGGGATGTGTCCCATTTCCTGCTAGAGGACCAGAGGGCCTCTTGGAGATAAACCTATAGCCCCAGTAGGTTTTTGTAGGGATTTCCTCCTAATCTCTGTCTTCACGGGTATTGGGAACTGCCAGCCTGGTTTCAGAAGCTGTAACTCCCCATGGCTGAGGCTGAGTGAGAGATCTTGGGAACATAACGCACTAAGGAGACAAAGCTTATCTCCCTGGCAGGGGAGCCACCTCTGCCCCCTTTTACTTCACTGTGCTTGGCCCCAGCGGATGACTGGTTAGCCAATGACGGGTAAGATTCCTCAAGGGAGGGACGACCTAAGACAGGCATGGTCATGAAGGGGCCCTCAGGGAAGGACTTGGGATGCTATAGAGAAAGGGGGTGATGGACCCTCACCCCTCAGCTTTGACATAGCCTGAGTCCTCATTCTGTGTGCAAGAAGTCTCCTAATCTCTGGGCTGCCTTACTTCCCCTGCCTGACTTAATCCTGACACAGTGCCAGAGGTGGGTGTAGCCCTGTGCTGGAAAGAGTTCCCGGGAGATCAGGCCTAAGAAAGAATGTATAGAATCCTGTGAAACCTGCTTTGCTAAGAATGCCCTCAATTTAAAGGATAAGGGTCCAAGCATGAAATGAGTTTGTTTCCCAAAGTTTCATGGCCCTTTAGCTATCTGACCCTGACTCAAAATAAGCCCTCAGAGTTCTTTGAATGTTATCTATTGTTTGATCCTTACTGCCTGACAACGATTGATGAGCTTTACCTGCATTCCTGTGCAAACTGAACCCAATAAGCCCATTGAGGAACAGGCTCCTGGCCCTTCTCCTTTGACAGATCGGCCATCTTTCCAAGCAGATTATGTCTTGGTAGACTTATTCTCATCTGTGACATGGTGGGGAGTCCTTCCCGCTTTCCAGTCCTGCCAGTCAGCATGAGCTCAGTCCAGAGACGGCCTGCCACATGGGTTTAGTTTTGTTTGAAATCTTTGCTCAGAAGGCGGGCTACCTGATCCTGTCCTGACCTCACTCTCGTGACACGGGTGCTGAGGGGAGGAAGACATCACTGTCGGGGTGGGCACTGGGGAGCGCTGGCCCCCAGCACGTTGTGTCTGCTGACCCCTGACCCCATGGCATCAGCCTGTTCTTGGGCCCTGTGGCTGTGACATGGAGGGGGTGGGTCGGGCCTGTTTGGGAGGGTGGCTGTCAGAGCCATCACCAATGACGAGAGACCCTGGCTTGTTACCGGCCGCAGGGTCTTGTGTCGCCTCCCCCTTAGTTTCCTGGGCCGCTACCAAGCCCCTGCTTTTCTGGGAAAATGAAACCTTGGCAGCGCCCACCCCAGCCGGTCTCGGCAAGGTGCAGTTTTGGAATCGAGAGAAGTGGGGACCCAGCACTGTTCTGACGTAGCCATTCCAGAGCAGAGGGTGGCATCCCCATGCCTGCCTGCCTGCAGGGTGGCTCAGCAGTGTGTCGGGGTGCTGTGGGGGCTTCTGTACAGCCTTCGCCCTGAGCTTACAGGTCTGAGAAAAACAAAAACCACAGGAAGGGCAGCTCCCTGCTCCCCACTCCACCCCGGTTCCCTGAGCACCTGGCCCTTGAGGACGTCGCCTTGGATCAGGGCTCCAGTGTGTTATTTTTACAGCCTTTGCTACCACATTCATGTCTTTAAAAATAGCAGTGCTGAGTGAGTCCCTTTCCCCTGAGTCTGCTTCAGGAGGTAGGATGCGCTTTGCAGAGCATGGCTGTCAATTGATCCTCAGTGGTGGGCGCGCGGACCGAAGGAGCCGCAGACGTGCTGGGTGGAGGTGAGACTGGGCATCGCGAGCCGCTGTGGGAAGGGAGGAGCCACAGCACTTTGCTGACTGCAGGTGACGTCATTTTGAGACTGTCATTTTCCCGAGGGTCTGCAGAGGGGGGGGGTGAGGTAGGGGGAGCGGGAGCAGCTATCCGCCGAGGCCCTGGTGGCCATCTGCAGGGTGGGGACTGGGCAGTGACATGTTCTTCCTGCCAGGGCGGTCCTCCTCAGACTTGGAGCTCCTGGGTGCTGGGAGAGCCAGACGTTAAGCACCAGTTTGTTCCTGTCCGGTGACCTGCTCTAAAAATCAGGTTCTTGTGGCCACAGCGTGGGCCCAGGGGCTGCCTTCTGCCTGGAAGTTGTTGAGGCCCCAGGTGCCTGCGGGTGCGGGCTGACAGAATCTGGGTGGTGGGTGCTGAAAGCTGTCCCGGGGCCTGGCGCTTTGTTCTGGGCATCTGTCTGGGAATCGGCCTAGCCTGGGGGGCTGGGCCGCCTGGGCAGAGGCGGGTTACAGTTGGGGCCCCGCCATTTGGGGACCTGGTGCCTGTGCACCTGTCCGAGGATGAACCACAGGAGCACGGCAGGGATGTGAAGAGCGGGTCCTGGTCAGGTTTCCCTTGGTTAGTTGTTTTTTTTTTTTTTTTTAAAGATTTTATTTATTTATTTTTAGAGAGAGGAGAAGGGAGGGAGACAGAGAGGGAGAGAAACAGCAATGTATGGTTGCCTCTCACATGGCCCTCACAGGGGACCTGGCCCGCAACCCAGGCATGTGCCCTGACCGGGAATCGAACCGGGACCGTCTGGTTCCCAGCCCGTGCTCAATCCACTGAGCT